>CM049417.1:8847500-9075000 GCA_026929865.2 Hyperoplus lanceolatus | reverse complement strand
TTGTCTTTGGTTCCTTCGGGACTTTTATGCCAGAAAGTCTTAACATTCATATCACATATCATATTAAGTTCTGTGGATACGATACAGTGTCCGCTCTAATTTATTTTTAAGTCTCACAGAGCCTGAATACATCTTTCAAGCTCAGTTTCACTGGAAGATTTAAGTCTGGAAATCGATCCTGCATGTCCAGGTCCAATCAGTGAATGTTTAGATGATAAATAACTTCCTACCTTGGCAAACTTCACAGTTTGTTGTATAATGAAAATGTCTCTCCTAAATGCTTTAGTACATTGTTGCTAGCTTATTATTAGGGTGCAAAAAAAATTACTTGGAGAGAGTTGCTTCCACCAGAACAAGATCCCTGTTACTTTTTAAGCCCATTTAGGAGCTGTAGCATGGTAATAAACCAAATCGTCAAGCTCCTTAAGTGGACCTAAAACCAGATTTCACAGTCAGCTTGAGTCTGTAATAACACTAAAAGCTCTCCACGACAAGTATTTTTTCCAAACCACTTTGCTTTGTATTCCCAGTTCACAGACCCAACAGGCCTCATTCATTCATAAGAGTAATAAGGGAAAACTGAATAAAACACAGATGAAAATATAAATGTCACGTTAAAGTTTGAAGTAGCAAAGTGTGGATGACTTAAGGCAGAGAGAACGGTTGTAGGTGAGAAGAGAGCTGAGGGAGAACAGAAGTAGAGCAAGAAAGAATAAAGTTTGTTTGTTGGTAATTATATTTGGCATGAAAAACCAAATGCTCAAAACTAATGATTTAAAATTGCATTTATGAAAACCGTAAGCTGTTGTGCAATCACTTTTTTATAATATGGATAAGGCCAATAATCACAACCTCACAGCTAATAAGAACAGCATTAGATTTCAGTTTTCCTACAAAAACAGTTTTGGGTCTTGGCACACTGAAGTCTGAGGAGGTCAAAGACAAATAGATATAAAATCTCACTTTTAATAAATTGACATAAACTACTGGAACTTGGTCACTAGTTTTAGTGACTCAATGTCTCAAAAGCCTCTTCCTACTTTTTCCTTTCATGGCTAAATGTGTAAGTGGGTTAACTCCCAAGGAAATGTTTGACAGAAAACTGGATTCTGGTCATGTCCTAAATTGATTAACTCATGTCCTCCAAAACTGGGTGTATTGCTTTCTCACTTGACTAGGATGCATGTCAAATTAAAATCTGGTCTGGGTTTGCTGTTTCAAGCACCTTGAGGCAAGGCAAGGCAATTTTATTTATAGAGCACATTTCAGGCACAGAGCCACTCAAGGTGCTTCACAGGGTTAAAATCAAATAAAGAATACAAATACAAAAAAAAGAGCAAATTTAAAACATGGATAAAAATACAACATTTAAATAAAAGAATTAAAACATTTTACAAAAAAAAAATAAAAAAAAATAAATTAGATTAAAATTATTAATTGAGCCACAATTACAGCTAGGAAATTATGGATTGCTCCAAAAAAAAGATACTGTGAAGTGTCTTTCTGAACGGAAAGTCAAGAAATGTTCAAGTCAAGGCAATTTTAATAGCATGAAGAGAACAAGAGGAAACAGGGCCGGCGGTAGCCAGGGGCCAGGGTGTGCCGTGCCCACTCAATTTTTTTTTTTTTTTTTTTTTGGTGGATGTCCAGACCCACTATCGGACGGACCTGTTCATTCGCTGTCCAAGAAAGTGTCAAATAAAATTCAGACAATTAATTAATACTAAAGAATATACCATTACCATGCATTGCTTCTAAATGTATTATTGGGTGGGCAGGACAGCCTGCCTCCAAGTTACCCACCCGCTTATAGTGGTCACTGGTCAGCAGAGCCGGCCCGAGGCATAAGCGAAATGAGCGGTTGCTTAGGGTCCCGACTGCCAGGGCCCCCCCAATTTTTTTTTTTTTTTTAGTTTGTGTGTTTGATATCAACATCATATTATGTAAATGTAAATTATCATACAATAAAAGGAATACAATGTTTTGGTAGATAGTTAATAGCTTAATAATTGAATCAGTTCATCTGGGAGGTAATCCAAGGTTAACTGATCGTCACGTTCAAGTCCATGGCATGCACAGTGTGTATTGAGTTTATTTAAAAATATTTGAAAATGGGGCTGCACTCAGTTGCCCATGCACTGTGTATAGTCTATAGCCTATTTCAGCCTCGTCTGCGGAAAAAAAGATAACTGGACAACAGAGTTCTTCTGCTTCGTTCCTATCACTGCATTTAAATGAATTCATTATATTACAGAAAAATATGTCCCGTAAAAGAAAAAGAGCACCAAGCCCATCCCAGAGGACCCTGCATAATATTTTATTTCAAATTTATATTTCTATGGAAAATCCATGTGTCTTTCTTCAATGGCTTCTAATTCATCCGACCCAGTGTCTCCACATTATTTGTTCACACAAAATTCCTCAGATTTAGCCTCTTAATTTTCCTCTCAAAGTTCACCAGATTCATGCATTTCACTTTAAAAAGGTAAAAAAAAAATCTCCTGGGGGGGGGGGGGGGGGGCTACCCCAGATCCCCCTAGCAGGGTTGTGACCTTGGCTGTCTACTATTTTCACCCAGCTGGTCATTGGAGGCAATAGTGGAAAGACTATATATCTATAGTGTGTATAGTATATAGCTATGGACTACCACCATCCAGGTTGCCCAGTCCCAAAGCTCTCTTCAATCAGCTCAGGATGCCTGCAGTAAAGATACATTATGTTGTATATAATATGTTATTCATAAACATTTTGGGAAAAAAAACATGCAACAATCAAATCTCCCACACAGCAACACTCAGACAGTTTATTTGCATATTGTGTTCTACACAATTCACAGTAAATGTGCCAAATTAACATGTTACACACGTGCCATATAGAACCCTGTAATCTACATACAGATGATAGCCTTCAGAGGCTGAGATAATCCAGTTGGATTTCATTTATGTAGTTGAATTAGTTTGACCAAATTCAAAACTGTAAAAGTAACCATTATATGAGATAGAATGATAGATAGAAATCTGAGGATACTACACATCAGTGTATAGCTATGAGGCATGCAATTTATACATCCATATACCCATGTTTTTTTTCTTCCTGTTGATCTGTCTCTTCCTATTGAAATATTCAAGACACGAAAAGGTCACCCAAGTCATACTATTGACTATTAGCAAAGGGAGGCCTTACATCAATCTGCTTTTTTTAAATTGAAAACCAATTATATTACAGAACTGATGCCTGTTTAGGAGCATTACAGGACCTCTTCATACTAAAACATAACACACACAAACCCAGATAACCTTTGCAGTTCCTTTTTTTTTAAATTATTTCTGAGACTTCCATTTTAATTAATGGAGGCTCTAGCCTGATAACGAACATCTCTAGTCAGTCTGACTGTTGACCAATATTGTGACAGGGAGAAATATTGGTCTTGCTTTAATTAAAAGTAATTCTCTTTTCTCCTGAAAATGTCATTTCCAAAGCTAGACACAAGAGAGCCACGATGAATCCAATTTCATTAACCCAGAATTAACTAAAGATTAGAACTGGATATTTGTCTCAGTGATGTATGAAAGTACACTAAATGGAACTAAATGTTGATGTATATTGCAGGTGTGTGTATGTTTCTGGAACAGAACGTTGCACCCGTTTTTGCCACTTTACAGGTTTTCCTGACTCTTTATAATCTGTGGCCACATTTCACCAATGCTCGCCTGGCAGTCCACAATGTTGCTCGAGTACCTGAATCAAAAATACAACCACTCCTATTTCAATTTTCCTTTCATCCATTCAATTTCACCTTCACTTCCTGTCTATATACAGGCTGTATTTATTTATTTATTTGTTTTTCATCTCACAAAACCCTCTCTCTTTCTCCCGCTCTGTGTCTGTGAGGCCCTAGGGCATCCTTGGCTTTATTTATCAAAATGTAGACTATCACTCCTCGCTTCCTTGCTGAGTTTTTTTTTTTTTGCATTTTTATGCTTTATTGATAGTGTAGAGAGAGTTGAAATGGGGCAGAGAGGGGAGTGACATGCAGAGAACGACCGCGGGCTGGAATCGAACCCGGATCCGCTGCTGGCTGCCCATGGGGGGGACTGAGCAAAGGGCGCCCCCCTTGCTCCGAGTTTGAGTGCTTATCTTTCCTTATGTTGTCCGTATCCCTCTAATCACGTTTGTTTTTTGGCACCTAAGATTTCCAATATTGCAATGAGATCAAAATGTGTTTGCATGTGTGTGAACAACCCATATTTTTTAACACGCACAACGTTTACACTAAGGGGGCCGCTCGTACAGCAAATACACAAGCCCTGTTTTTACTCACTGGTTGCCTTTCATCAAAAGGCTCATTTTTTGATACGCAACTAATTTGGCTTCTGCTTTTAATCCTCTCAGTGTGTGTGCAAGTGTGTGCGTGCTCCAGAAGGAGGTATAATGACCCTAATGAGCAATAGAGGATTTCTGCTGCTCTGTTTTTTCTCGCTGTGAATTTTCTATCAATTATGGCCCATTCTGCTGTGCCTCCACTGCTCTGAAGAACACTCATTTTCCTCTCTGTTCATGTTCTCATTTCAAATCTTCCCCGTCTCTTTATTTCCCCTGCACTCCTGTCCTCTTCTCACTGCTCCTCTTCATTCCTCCCCTATCATTGCCTAGCTCTTCACCTGCCACTCCCTTCTCCTTTCCCTTCTCTAACCAAATATCACATATACTCCAAGTACACATCCACCTCTTCATAATTTAAAAAAGAAAAAGCACAGCTGTAAGAGTCTAGCTGCCGGAAAAAGTTTAACCAAAATGTTTTGGTCTAATAATAAGTGGAGGTGCAAGCACATTCGACAAATACCACCACACACCCATGAATAAGTACACAAGCAAGCACACTGATGCTTGCTGCCTGCACACCCACATACAGTCATCTTATCTCTCATGCAGTGTTAAACGTCAGTGCAGCCATTATAGTCGGTGGCAACCAGATGTCTGTGACAGCACTACAAGCTGTTTGGGGATTTGGAGGTGAAATGGGTGTCAAACACAAAACAAAAACACACATCTGATGTACAAGCTGTCCAGATTGGGATGAACCCTCCAGCCGTGCCCCATACAGGTGGATTCAAGATGGGATACATTCTTGTGCTGTGAATATACATGATGTCGTGATATGGATGGATGGATGCAAAAAGATCTCACAGCTACCTCGATAATATTTGCATACCCTCTTGTTCCAGTTGTGCAAGTGTAATTGGTTCAGAAGATAACTAGTGACGTGTTGTGACAGTCTAAAAACAGCCTGATCACTAAGGGAGGGGTGTATTTGTTTTGGTGGGCAGCTCAAATACCAACAAGCTTTATGTCTTATAGCCGAGCAAACCTTTGCGAGAATACTCTTGCCCAGATAACTGTTTCTGAACAGTGATTCTGGGTTAATTAAGAGCCTACAATAGTGCAACATTCATGAGATAAACATTGTGGCTTCTTATGTGTGTACTAAATAAAAATAAATGTACAGCACATTAAATGGGGTCACATAAACCATCTATAAATAACCATTGTGTAAAAACTGAATGTGGTACATCTTGAAAATAGCCTTGAAATGAGACACATGGGTAAAAAGCTCAATAAAAAGGTTTGATCAACAGCATGCTATTCTTGCAAAGCAAAATATACTACAGTTTCAGGGCTAAAGGTCAATGGACAGAATACATTAGTTTTTAAGCCATATCTTCTTGATTGCATCTCGTGGTTTGACCTGAGGAACTTTCATAACACCATTAAAAAGTTCACATTCATTTAGCAACGAAAAATTATTTTTTTCATCTCTGCTCTCATCCAGCAAACCACCTTTTATAGTCTAGCAACAAAAACACCCAATTCCTTGGATTAAAATACAACACCAAGGACAATCTGATGTGGTCTACTGCAGTAATCTCAGTGTATAAAGTGTCTTGTCTATTGTTGTTTTTTCGATTGTTTATTTTTGTTGTGCGCTTTATTAACCTTCAGTGCATCTTAGGCCTTTTTTGGTACATTTTGCTTTTTCATTTCACAACTGCTGAGGCTGTGTTCATGCAAATGGCTTCATATTTGGTCAAGGCTAATGTTTTCTGACCAATTTATGAATTTTATCCTCAATTCATTGATTTACACTATAATGCACTGTATATTAATTTTCCTCACACTCAGCCTCCTTGGCCAAAAAAGCCCCCCACTGACTCCCATTCAAACGACATTTTTTGACCCTGCTGCCAATAGCTGATAGAAACCAGATTTTTTTTGTTTTGTTTTATTTCCTTGTACTAATGTCTTGAAAATTTACATTTTTTGTGTTTTTTTTTTAATTGCATCGGTTTTCTCTCATATACCATTGGTTTTAATTACAGGCTGAGATTTAATATTGCTCTCCTCTGCTACTAGCCACTGCAGGCCACATGAATAAATTGTTTCAGCTAAAATGCTCTCTCTGTATTCTTAGTGATGGCTTAGTATAGTATAGATGTGTTTTTCGACAAATAAGTGTGTGTGCGTGTCTGTGTGTGTATCCCAACACGGACACTCAAATTCACATAGAGAAAAACAGTTCAGTGTAAATCCATAAAAACTGCATGTTTTGATCCCATGGTCAATTGAGGTTAAATACCTGAATTTGGTAATATACATAGACATTCATCCTTTTCTTATACCTTGAAATTTTACATTTTTACTATTTTACAGCTGATGCGTGAATTTCATCCTTAAAGGCCTGAAGAGCAAAGATACCCCTAGTGGAAACGAGGGAACTGTGATTCATTTTGTATTTTTATTAGTTGTAAAGGCTATAGGCAGGACTTAATTCATAAAACATCTGAAAAAATCATAAAAATCTTAAATTTCAAGTTATAAGAGCAGGATGAATGTGTAATATTACCATATTCACAAATATATCCTCAATTAACCATGGGATCGAAACATGCTGTTTTCATGGATTTACATTGAGCTGTATTTCTATGTGAATTTCACTATCTGTTATTGGATACACACACAGGCACACATATTCACAAATACATATTTGTTGAAATACACATATACACTACTCTATGCCATTATGAAGAACCCAGACAGAGCATGTTACCTCAAATATTTTATTCATGTGGCCTGCAGTGGCCTAAGTAGCAAGGGAGTGCAAATTTACATTTTAGCATGTAGATGAAACACTGGCATATGTGTGAAATTAACAACAACTAGTAAAAAACACAAAAAATGGAAAATGTCAAGACATTAGTACAAGGAACCAAAAGAATAATAAAAAAAATCAGTTTCTCTCATCTTTTGGCAGCAGAGTCAAAAAGTGTAGTTTTAAAAGAATTCTGTGTGTCGCACAATGGCCCTTAATGGAGGGCACATTTTAAATCTTAAATAGCAAAAAGAATAGAAATGCATTCAATTCAATATTATTGTTAATTCTTGACATCTATCACACTCTTATAATCCCCCTCAAAAAAATCCAATTTAGACTAATTATTTAGCTTTCAATTGATTTTTGGTGTTTTTTCATTAAAAAAAATGGGTGACTTTTTCTAAAACAACTGGAATTTAAAGGGTTAAAATCCTTAAAATAAAGATGAATATGGTTTGTATGGTGAGGACTCGAGTTGAAAAAGAAAGTTATAAAAAAAAAATTGGTGGAAAAATACATTCATGTTATTTTTATCTACATATCAATTCAAAGTGACATCTTAAGCGCCGAAGGAGGCAGAGTGTGAGTTTTTTTTTAAATCTTAGATATAAAAAAATATAAAAATGCATTCAAATCAATTTCATTGCACATTTTTTACATCTATCACACTCTTATAATCCCCCTCAAAAAAATCCAATTCAGACTAATTATTTAGCTTTTAATTGATTTTTTGTGTTTTTTCATTAAAAAAACGAGTGACTTTTTCTAAAACAACTGGAATTTAAAGGGTTAAAATCCTTAAAATAAAGATGAATATGGTTTGTATGGTGAGGACTCGAGTTGAAAAAGAAAGTTAGAAAAAAAAATTGGTGGAAAAATGCATTCATGTTATTTTTATCTACATATCAATTCAAAGTGACATCTTAAGCGCCGAAGGAGGCAGAGTGTGAGTTTTTTTAAGGATGCACTGAAGGTTAATGTTAGTATGTGTTGCTATATGTATAATTGTGACCTGAAGAAGAGTCCAACCATCATGTACCAAAAACAAATACCATCAACCACAGTTGCGTGGCAAATAACGATTCTATATTCTATCTATTCTATACATTTTGCAATACAAAATGTTTAATGAATTGTGTCATTCAACATTGAACTGGCAAACGGTAAAAACAGCTATCAAGTCAAACATAGACTTTGCTGTGAATAATATACTGATCTTAAAGTTTTGCACAGGGTAGAGTTTTTCCATTACATAACTGAATTATAAAATAATTTCAGCGCAAACACTTATTGCTTGAAATAGCTGACGATAGATTTTACTTAATTAACAGTAGCGACAGCTGAGGCCCAGATAGCCAGTCAGTTTCTCTTTAATTACAATGTGTTTGACTGTAAATCAATCTCAAACTTAACCAATTCAAAATCAGTGTTTCCCCTAGAATTTTTTTTAGGCCCGGTGGTAAGAGCTGATTATGAGTATGCGCACCGCGTGCGTACCAAATTTCAAGAAGAAATTGACCAAAACAAACCCCATTTGGGATGAGCCTCTTTTGACAGCCCGTTAAAAATGAGGGCATAGGGTTATATGGGTTACATTCAGTATGTTTGTACATGTGGTGTTTCTCACAGGATTTTTAGATCCTGCTGGGTGAGAATGGACCTTCCAGGGGGGTCTGGGGGCGTCTAGTACTCATTTCTGGAATAATCTGAATCACCTCACCTTGAAGCTAGCCTATTGAAAAATGTTCTTTATTTTTTTTATGCAAATAGCCTTGTTGAAAATAAATGAATTAACATAGGCCACACATCATGATTAGCCTAAACATGTGTGCTACATAAGGCAAATTCCCCATTCCGACCATTATATTAATTTCATCTAGCCTATTTCTCAATTTAAAACATACAAATAAAGTAGGCTAGGCCTAGCATTGAAAATACAAAAAAATAAAGCTTGTAGGCCTACTATGGCCTGCTGTTTTCAAGATAACTTAACAGTTAAAACAATAAATTAATTAATATGTCCCCTGAAAATAAATTAGTGTTTTTCTGAGAAGAATGCCAAAGACAGCAGTGTGGCACTTCTAAACTTACTGAAACGATTCTCTGCTGTTGATACAGATTGGTTGTGTTGCCACGGCGTATTTCTGAGTTTTGTTCAGCACTTTTTCCTGTCCAAGGTCCCTGTTACTGAGTCCTTATTATCTCCATAGAGCAGGCGCTGGTTTTATTTTCGCCACTAGTTCAACCTTTGCTTGCTAGTCATGCTCCTGCTCATTGGCTTCCGTGTCAAAAAGTGCGCACCGAATGCACACGCGCATCGTGCCGCGAGCAGAACACACACACGCAGACACACAGATGATGATGGGATGATCAAACGTGAGGTTGTAAAGACAGGCGCACATGAGGGGTAGACCGACAGTGCCGCGCAGATGCTCGCAAATGATTATTACAGAATCAATGAAAAATGTAATTAAATTTTTTTTTTTTTTTTTTTTTTTTATATATACCCAGAGGTCATGATACGCTTTCAGATATAAGGGGACAATACTCATAAGAAGCGGGGTAGAATGTTGGAGGCTGCTTCATAATTCTGAGAGAACACACTACACTACACATTAGTGCTTGAATCATGATATTGACATTCAGTATGACTTTACCTAAACTCACGCTCTATCTTTTTATGTTCCTGTCCTATTTTCTAATATATACACACACACACAGTAAATAAAGGGAGATTAACACACAGAGCTGTGTTGACATGTAAAAAAGAAAATGTACACCTGTCAGTCTTGGCCGGAAGGACTGCACCCATGTAGTCGTAAAAACAAGCAGGCAGAAGTGATACCAAAGTGATACAATTAGGGAGAGAAGAGATAACAGCAGGTAGGACGGAGGAACTACACAGCCAAGCAGGGCGACAGAGTGGAATATAGACGAAGTCCAGAAAAAAAACTCACAGACAGGAAAGAGAACATTGACAAATTGCAGAAGGAACATGCACTGTGATTGAGTGCTGTGTGTTGTTATGCCTAACATACAGCGTGTGTGCATGCACACGGAAAGACAGCACCAAACGGTCCTCTCATCTCAGCTATAAAATACAACATAGCCAACAGCCAATCATTTCTCTCTCCAACTCTTAGAATCCCCTCTCCCTCAATTCACTGCCACTCTCTATGCATCTTTTCCTCGCCTCTCTGTAGAGTTTCTATAGGAAACACAGAATCTGTTTCTTGCTAAGTAGGTCACTACACCTCCACTGCTCCCTCCGCTCCTAGTCGCCTTGTTCCTCTGCCTTCGTTGCACCATTTTTATTCTCACGCTGCATCCCTGCCAGCCTCCCCCTCCTTCTTTTCTCATTTTCTGCCTATTTTACATTTTGCGTATTATGAATCCCACTATGAATTACATTTTATGCAGCTATATTTAAAAAGCATGTGCTATGATTGAGAACATGAGAGTGGGCTGGACAGTATGCCTTTTGCACGGGAATCCAATCAGAAAGGCAACACAAGCTCTGTTTGCACTTACATTTTCAGATAATATTACAGGAGGAGGAAGATCATAAACAGAGAATACAGAAAGGGAGACTAAACCAAACAAGGAAAGTAATTGAGATAATAACCTGAGGAATATAGAGGAGATGGATGTGTTTTCGTCGCCGGTTGATTGAGGTCCAAAAGTAAGTCATCACTTTCATTAAACCATTTTCTCTAATTCATCCATCATGATCAAAATGTATTTCATCACAATAAAAAAGCAATAAACATTTACAAATGCATTCAATCTGAGTCATTTATTTCATTGTGAAAAATTTATTTTGCATTGAGTCATTTTGGTCTATTCTATGATTCAAATACAGGCATTAACTCAGGCCCAAATATACGAGGAATTTAGGTTTTTGTATATGTGCTAATCCAGGTCACTTACAGGTGCAGACTTGTAGCTTTCTGCTTTTATTCTTGAGTCCTTGAATGAAAAGGTCAAGCCATCATAAATCCGACTGCACCTATATTGTTTAACATTTTCCTCATTGTATATGTACTTCTAAAGATAAAACTCCCATTTAAAAAAAAACAATCACAAAAAGTTCTTAAAGCATTATGAAAAAAAACTCTTTGCAGGTCCTTGGGTGCAAACTCGCCATATTGCCTGTGAAACCATGTAAGTTTCTAATTGGATTATGGTCTACTGTTAGCTTTACACCCCAAGCTACAGAGTGTGTGTGTGTGTGTGCGTGTGTGTGTGTGTGTGCGTGTGTGCGTGTGTGCGTGTCGTGGCCATGGTTTTCCCTTTTCCATATATTTTTAATTAACGCCCAATCTTTCGGAACACTCTCGCTTTCCAAATACCCCACATGCCAAATAATGCATTTCATTCCATCTTCAACTAATATTATCGGTCCCCTTACCAATTTTTCCTCTCACCTTTTCTTCCTCCCCCAGAACACAGACTGTTTTATTGTCAAACCAGGCCGAACTGGCAAATATTTGTAGATTTCAAAGGCATCCAAAATGTATACATGACAGACCGACAAAGAGCAAAAGAGAAAAGTTCCGGAAAAAAAGAGTGGTGTAAGGGGAATTAGAATTATAAGATGAAGGAGGTGTAGCCTAGTCAAATACAAATAGTCCGAGCTGAAATAGCAAACGCTGAAGAAAACTTGGTATGGGAGGAACATGGGAGCAGTGGAAAGCACAAGACAAGTATGGGAGGAACATGGGAGCAGTGGAAAGTACAAGACAAGTATGCTAAGGGAGGAAATGCAAATTAAAGTCAGAGAGGAAACATAAAAGGAAGGTAAAAACGGAGGTATGACAAGGAAAGGTCAATTAAGAGAACTTTACCATGTAGGGAAAAACTTACAGGATAAAAAAGTAGCTCTGAAACAGAAGGGGTAAGGCATGGGCTGGATTGGTGTAGTCGGGTAAACCTTCTTTCTTTTCTTTTTTTTAGGGGAAATGTTCGTACAAGCTTTAGAACTGCTTTACATCCCCTTCCTTAAATAAGGGCACCAAGTGGGACGGATCCACAGGGAAAAGCAGTGAGAGCAAAGTTCAGAGGCTGAAACCTGCTTCTACCCTGCCTCCCCTATCTGAGGATTCAATCTGAATTGTAAACCTCTACATCTTTTTTTAAAAAGACTAATTTCTTATCTGCTCTGATGTTTTACTCCATAGGCTGTTGAGGGAAGTATAGGCAAATGGTGACAGCTGACTAAAATAAATTACAATATGGATACAGCACAGAGGGAGCAATAAACTTGTGCAACTACTTCCAAACAAAGTGTGCTACTTGTGTGGAAGGATGAGTACAGGAGAATTTCTTTTACAGCCCATGTTTTTTTTATTGTTATAATACAGTTATAGGCACAGTCTGTTTGATGGTAAGTCAAGTGAATTGTGAAAAGCCTATTTGATAACTTTTTAGTACAAACTAAATGTACATTAGCATATTGGTAACTGTGACGTTTTTTTTTTACAATTAAGATTAATCAAGTAAACCGTCTTTTTGGCTGTAGCCATTTGCGTTCTAATAATAGATTTAGAAAATTGAGTTTGGATCGGTCCGAAAGGAATTAATGCAATCCCTCGATCTTCAAATAAACTACTCGTGCCCAATGATAATGAATACATATTTCATACTTCATTTACCTAGTAATGACTTTTAAAAACACATCAAGTGATGAATATTCAGCATATATTAAACCAATTATCTGAAGTGCAGAAAAAAACAATGCAAAATTGCTCATATAAATGTAAATGTTCTTGTTGTTTGATGGGTATAACACTGAGCCGTTACAACGCAGTTTTAATGTTGCTGTTAAGTGTCAGTCTCTCCTTCAGCCTTCCATACTTTTAAACTTGGGTTTATCTGCCATTTTCCAAGCTACATAGCTCACATCCCCCTAGGTCCTGCTTTATCCTTTTCAATCTTGTCATCCAACACTCTCCATCTTTTGGTAAGTTCTAGCCGTCTACATATTTGCCATTTTATTCGAAAAACATTTTTAAGTTTAGCTTTGCCTCCTATACCCTGTACCTTAAAATGCCTGACTGGATTTTTATTTATTTTTTATTTTTTATTTTTTTTTAAATCTCAGTGTAAATATTTATTTTCACACAATATCTGTCCACAGTTCTTCCACCTCCTGGCAATGACTGTTAAAAAACATTTCCCTACCCTTATAAATACACTCAGTAATTCATCCTCTTCACTTCATTCCAAAATTAGGATTTTTGTATCCCATCTCTGCACATTGCAATCCTCAATCCATCACTTTCCTCTTAAAAAAGATGCCAAAGCAGCATATCCATTTGAGATTGGATGACATTAAACATGCATCCATACACATATATACTCACATTATTTGCATGCATACGCAAGCTCCAAAATTAATTTTTCAATCTGTCTAAATTCAGCTTAAGACTCCTCTCTGTCTCCCCCATCTCACAAACACCCACACACACTACAAAGGGAGGTAAATTAATGAGCTACAGCTTTTTCAGTGAAACTAATGAATTTGCTTGTGAGAGATAATAGGAAACTGGATACGGAAAATGTGATGGATATGTGCGTTTGTGTGTAATGTAATGGGTATTTTGGGCCTGCCGCAAAGTAAATGTGCCTGTCTGTGCAGGCATGACCTTGTGCATAGCTTGTGTACGTCTCTTTATTTTCTTACAAGCATAAAAGCACTTTGATCATTATGCTGAAGCCTTGATCCACCACTGCAGTAATGTATCATGTAACACAGACATCCTTCTCCCTATCTTTGCCTTGTTATTTAAGTGTTTCCTCATCTTCATTGTTGTCTCTAATTAAAACCACAACCAGCTCTGTTCCACAGTGCAACTGTGCACCACAAAATACAGTTATCTGATCTATTTCTCGTTTAGTGTAGGCATGCAGTCATGTCAACTAAACATTTTTCAGATGTGCATTGACTAGAAATAAAACAGCAACTCTTGTCCCTCATGCTGCAGCATCTAGATGTATAAGTAAAGTAGCTTTTTACACGTTTTTTCTTTTACTTGGTAATGTTTTTGTTTTTTTAATAATTTTAATAAAAGCGGATGACAATTACTAAAAAATAAATTAAAACAAACCCCCTCATAAGGAGCCTGTGGTTGTTCACAAGAGTAAAAGGTTGTACAGTATTTAAAAACTATTCAGGGAGTACATTTTATATTGTAACAATGAATATACAATACTTTTTATGAAGTGAACTTCAAGAATAGCAGTATTCATGAGCTCAAATAAGTAATAATAATTTACAAAAAGGTTGCAAGGTCAAAGAGATGAATCAAGTATCCTTGGTAGAGATTGATTTACTGCGCAGATAATATGCCAAGGTGGTCAGCAGTAAAAATGGGGGAAAAGGAGGAAGGTTTTACTGCCTCTAGGTACACTCAGACAGGTACAGGTAACTCTTCAACTGCACTTCTACATCAAAAACCAACCAAACTCCCACATCAAATATGTGCTTCACCCTGGATGGAAGGACGTGTAAGCTCTGACCTGCCTGTATTTCAAAAATTCATTCCAGATACACAATTGTACCATTTCTCTCAAACATTGTTCACAAATCTGTCTAAATGTGTGATAGTGAGCACTTCTGCTTTGCTGAGATAATCCATCCCACCTCACAGCTGTGCCACATCAAGATGCTGATCTGACATCATGATTAGTGCACAGGTGTGCCTTAGACTGTCCACAATAAAAGGCCACTCTGAAATGTGCATTTTTTTTGCTTTATTGGGGGTCTGGGGACTCAGAACCAGTCAGTATCTGGTGTGACCACCATTTGCCTCATGCAGTGCAACACATCTTCTTCGCATAGAGTTTATCAGATTGTCATTTGTGGCCTGTGGAATGTTGGTCCACTCCTCTTCAATGGCTGTGCGAAGTTGCTGGAGACGGCTTATGGTGGAGAAATGAACATTCAATGCACGAGCAACAGATCTGGTTGACATTCCTGCTGTCAGCATGCCAATTGCACGCTCCCTCAATGCTTGTGGCATCTGTGGCATTTTGCTGTGAGACAAAACTGCACATTTCAGGGTGGCCTTTTATTGTGGACAGTCTAAGGCACACCTGTGCACTAATCATGATGTCAGATTAGCATCTTGATGTGGCACACCTGTGAGGTGGGATGGATTATCTCAGCAAAGCAGAAGTGCTCACTATCACACATTTAGACAGATTTGTGAACAATGTTTGAGAGAAATGGTACAATTGTGTATCTGAAATGAATTTTAGATCTTTAAGTCCCTCTCATGAAAAATGGGAGCAAAAACAAAAGTGTTGCGTTTATATTTTTGTTGAGTGTAGTTACGCTTTGTTTGAATACAAAAATGGTTGTCGTTTCAGATATACCAGAGAGGGGACACAAAAGAGTAATCGTATCTATGGGGGGAATGTGTTTATGTGTACATTTTTAAAATGTGACATACCTTTTCACAATTTGGGTTTAATTCTTCATACAGAGTTCTCATTATCTTTCTTAGTCTCCCATCTTCCTTCAGATTCTGGAAGCAGTGAATTTGGATGTGCCACATAGAGAGCCATGACACTTTTACCTCCTTTAACTTTTCACTTTTATTTAACCTTTGACCTAGTCTACTATTGCCTCCATTTCTGTATAACAACCAATGAGACTGTCTCTGCCAGGAGTTTTACTAATACATGCCTTAAAAAACAGTTGTCCTTATTACCCCTACCTCCATGTGTGCTATCCATTATTCATCCATCTTCCGCCAGCGACTATCTTTGTTTGTTGTTGGCATTAGTGTTGCTTTGAAATTCTAGATCTATTGTTTTTTGGCTTGCCGTCTCTGGCAGTACTTTCATTTTAAAAGCAAGTTTTTTGATCAGCTGACTGGCCAAACAAGGCAAATAGAGTGTCTTATGGCCCTGGAGCTCAGACTCATTAAAACATAATACTCATGTTATGTTGGGACCTAAAATAAACATAGCGAGTCCCTGACACCATGGGAGCCAGACTCGTGAAAATATGCTTTAGTTCTTACATCTACATGAGTGAATGTGGAGCCAACCTGAGGACTGGTCTTCAACACACTTCTGATTGCCATTTGGGGATCTTAAGTTTACATGCATCTGAACGGTTGGGTTTAGGGGAATCCAACATACGCTAGTACGTGTCTCTAATTCAGACTCTCATTGAGTACATTTGGTCAGTGGCAGCTCCCTGCAGTTCCAAATGGGACAAAACTAAATCAGGATAGAATTACTGACCATGACACAAACATGGAAGACTGACTCCTCCAGATGCTGAATAGAGTAAGCAGCAAGCAGACACACGTCATAGCATGCAGCCATGCACTAAAGTACAGTTTTGAGTGCAAGGCTTTATGATCAACCACGTGTTCAATTAATAATGATGGTGGTTAAGGCAGTGAATATTCCGCTGGAAAGTCGAATGCAGAAACATATTGTGTCTCTATGAATTATGAATGAGTTTTTAACGCAAATATTCAATCCTACATGAGGAAAGTGAGGTCATGGAAACCAGTTTTAAAAAATTATGAATGTGATGGTTTTCATCTCAGGGTTTGACAGAACCAATACCTCAATTAAACATAAGAACTGGACTGGTAAGAAATCTACGATGTAACCTTGACTACTATATCCACTAACTGCTTTATTTATGTGTCAGTGAACATGAGATTACTTTGCCTTTAATTTTCCATACTATCCACACTGCTGAAAGCTGACTGCAGAGTGCATGCAATTGAGAGTAGTAGTGGTTTAGCATGCTTTTCTCAAATTGTGAAGGTGGTGTGTTAAGCTAAATCAGAGTGTTAAGTTGCTTTTAATAAAACAAAACCAAAATCTGGTTTCATCTCCTTTAGAACAAATTGGCATTAGGTGCAGACCCTAAATTGCGTCAATTCAGTCTTGACACCCAGAGGCTCAGGATCTATAAAATACATTAGTATTCCTCTTATACTGGGATCCAAACTGAGCAAATGTATTCTTGGGCACCCAGGGGCTCAGACTCATTGAAACATATTAGTACTATTATGCAGGGCACCACCAGCATAAACAGGCCCTGGATCCATCTAAAATGTCTGCCCCCCCTAAACCCCTTCTCATCAGCCTACCCTCCATTTATCTGTGCCAACAGGGGGAAATGGCTGCTAGTTGATATGTGCATTAGCCTGACATTATGACTAACATTCACTTTGGCTTTCAGTCCCTCCCTCCAGATCATCCTTATTACCATCCTCTTGTCTCTCTCTGCCAGCAAGTGAAGATGGTGTCACAGTTCTGCCACAAGTCTATTCTGACATTGTTCGCACTCCCATCTCTAAACACGCTGTCTCCCTCGTGACATAAACAGCATCCTTCTACCTGCAAATAATTTTTTTCTGCATCTATTCCCACCATCCCTTTAATAACAATCTCGATCACTGTCTCTCGCTCAACATTGTTTTTTTACTCTGTTTAAGCTATGAAGACATAACACAACAACATTTGTATTGCCTCTATAATGGGTTATCTCTGTCATCAAGTAGTACTTGGGTTGACTATACTATTAGGCAGATCAACCCTCTGAAGGAGTGTCTGAACACATAAGCACCACTCAAATGGCTCTCGTCTGAAACTCCAGATTACTCTGGGTACCATTCCTGCCATTCCTTTCTGAGATCACTCGTGTTCTGCTCTCCCCAAGCCATCCCCCAAGAGCTTCAAGTTGTCCTCTCCTCCCCTTCACTTCACTTTTGATCTTCCAGTCCACCACCAATCCTCTGCTCTGGTGATGGAAGTTGTCCTTGTTAGTGCCTCTCCTCTCCTTCATGTATGTCATTGCTGCCACTTCTTTATCCCTCGCTTCATCCTCTTTTCCTTTTTCTCGCTTCCAATTTTGTCTTTTTGACATTTGCACAATATTTTCACCTGCCCTTGTCTGTCCAATCCAGGAAGTGACATATTCCTGTACTGCACATAAATCACTGGGAAAAGGTCAGTTGGATTGGACCGTTTGTCATACAAAGCTCGGTGCTTTGACAACGGAGATCAGGAAACAACACTTTAAGTGTTGCTCAGGCTACAAAAATTTGATTGAGGTTGGTTTATTATGGAAAAAGTCAATACATTACATCTTATGCTACATGCTAGACTCAACCCATTAGATCAGGAGCACAATATTTTCCTATCCTTCACCAAGCCCTACGAGTTGCCTAAACACCACCCTGAGGTAATTATGCTGTCCTATGTAAATAATATATTGAATTGAGGCTGCATTGCTAATGGTATTAGCTATGTAAATGCAACTCATTTTTAAGAAATACAATTGTTACTCCATACCTTCATCCCTCTATTCTTCCCAAATACTCACTGCTACACCACCCCAATTTGCCTCTCTTCCACCCTTCTCTCCAGTAAGGCAGGCCATTAGGGACATGTTGCTAATTAACAGCATCAATGCTGCCCAGTTGCCATAGGGATTGGACATAACTGTCGGTGGCACAACGGTAAACAGAATAGAATGTGTAATAAATGGCAACACACGTGCACACATGTTGTCTTTCTCGCACACACACACACACACACACACACACACACACACACACACACACACACGGGAAGCAGATATGTATGTGCAATTCATGGTTGCTGGAATAGCACATGCACACACACCGCCAAGTACTTGGCTGGGGTATTAACATGCACACCCAAACAAAGCCACACAAACCACATACACAAGTGTGATACTCACACATGCACACAGAAGCTTTGAGTGTCACAGCATCAGCTTGCCATGTCTGGGGATGCGGGATGATTAATCGCACTCTGTACAGATGGCCACGCTGGGGAGAGAAAGGGAGAAGAGGAAAGCTGTCCTCTCTCTGTATCCATCTAGCATTCTCTCTCTTTTTCATTACCCTCTCTCTTCCAACTCGTCTCTGTTGGCCCTTACTCCTCTGTACATCTGTAGCATGCTAGATTTATGAGTGACTTTCACAGACTTACTGTCTTAGCAAGATGTGTACAAGACCCACATTAATTATATTCAGTCATTCCCTTTTTCTAAATGTATTTTCTGAAAGACTAAAAACAAACCCATGCACACTAGCAACCATGCTCTTTCCAATGGAATCTTAAAGGTCTCAGCCCACATAACAGTAAAAATCTATCACTCGCCTACAAATATGCACTATTTGCCAAAATGTAAGCACACAATTTCGATTTCGATTTCTCCTTTGAACGAACACACACAGGTATCCAACCTGAGCAGGACATGATGGTACCAAAGGGAGCAATAAATTGTATTAACGCTGAGTCTGCACTCTGTCATTTAGACATAAAATAAGACCAAATGTTGCTGTTTAGGCATTAAATAAGACAGGAACTGGATTGGACTCAAGTGCAGGTTCCTTTAGTTTAAGCTGATACTAAAAGTTTCAATACATCAAGGTCCACTGGGTTCAAATAGAAGGTGTAGCAACCTCAATTCTATTGAACTGGACAGTGGTTGGGGATTATCTTAGCTTTGTGAAAAGAAAATCTTTTTCTCCACACCCCTATGCATCAACACCATCCAGCATGGCTAAAACCAGAGACTGTATATCACAGAACACCACAGAGACACCCAGCTGACGTCACTTTGGCTTTACGCTTACATGAAATTGAATCAACTCTAGTGTCTTGAGATTTGGCTTCTGTGACAGCTCCTGGCACCTCCCGATAGGCAGGCTTCCAGGAGATGATTACTGATCACAAACACCCATGCTGGCTGATCTCCTCAGCTATATAAACTGTAGGACTCAGCCACTTGGGCTCCCTTCCTTGATGTATGGTTGCTTTGGTTTGGTTTTGTTTTGCTTAGTTTGTTTTGCTTTGCACATACATTACACTCTTCACTCACACAGACACAGTACCCATTACTGATTACTGACATTCACGCACCACTTAGTAACTTACGTTAAACTTAGTTTAAATAAATTATTATTTGGTTAAACTTAATCTCTTGTGTGGTTTCCTCATTGTCATTCCCTTGAGCCGGGTTGTGACACTTCATTAATAAAATTAAAAGGTCAAAGAAAATGTTATTAAAGTACAAAGCCACGGCTGAGGTCCTTTTGCCCGGCTGAGCTGGTTTCAAAGTGTGGAAAGAGTGGGAAGAGGTGCAGAGATAGGTAGCATGGTTGTCTGTGATACCGAGAATTTAAATGTTAACTGTCAACTATCACTAAAGGCATCCCAAACCTCAGACTACTAAACTGTTTTAAACAGAAGTATTTGGTGGCATGCTCCAGACAACTACTGTTAGTTATACTACATCCTTTTAATAACAATGCATATTGGTCCAATACATTATTAAATAACACTACACTTGGTATGACATTTTTTCCAACAGTTGATAATGCGTCATTTGTTGAATGTTAGGTTATTGTCTGTTTAATTATTTCACCCAAGGCAGCTTCGACCACATTACACTACATGCCCCCAAGCTATTATTCTATGTTGTCCGTTATGCTTCGCTGCACAGGCCTCAGCCAGACCTAACATCAGGGCATCAGACACTGCCTGGCTTTTGACCTACAGTCAGCCTAAATATTCAATTACTGCTCCAGATGCGTAAACAACCAAAATCTTTTGAGGAATTTAGGGAGACACGTGACAAGTGAGTGCACTACGCAGGCTGATCAGCCAGGGAAAGGTAGAGACAATATTGTGAATGGATTGGAAGCTAATGGGGATAATACAGAGATTGAAAACAAATGGTAAAACTTCTAGCTATCTAGTCAAGATGAATATGGTGTTTGTTTTGGTGTTTAGTGTCATACCATTATGTACTGAAGAGAAATACCACCAACCCTGGTTGCCTTGCAAATAAAGTTCAATTCTAAACTTCAAGTCTTCCACTACTTCCTAGATCCCTTAGTTTTAATAAGAATAATTATTTATTACAGAATAATAAGCATTATTAAATGAACGATGACCAAAACTATTATAATTATGTATGTGAACTGGCTATTTGAACTTTTGTATAAAAAGTGTTCTTCAGTCAACAAATGACAACCATCTGCTGAAAACAGGTAAGATCATTATTGTCCTGACCTTCAATTGTTTTGTTGGAGCCCAGAGGGAAGAAACCGAATTCTACTCATTTGGGAGGGAATTAACTGCAAATATAGCATGAAAACATGAACAGAAATTGGCTCCCATAGCTGAGATATGACAGGATCATTGAAGGCACATGTACATGGTGTGCTAGGCAGAGAATAAAATGCGGACCTCCGGTTATAGCTGAATCTGCTGTACATCTTATTGGATTACTTGTCACCTTAATATGGTTGATTTCACATACAGCATGTGCACTGAGAGCTTTAGTCAAAATCCCATTCTTGCTCCATTGTTAATCTTACTTCTAATTATATTTTAATTGCCCTTATCCAAGCGATGCCCACTGAAAACTGGTAGGACCAGCTCTAGTCCAGAGGTATGAGAAGAGACTGCATTTCCCAAAGTGCTGCACATTCTGGTCATTATGCTAGACCAATTTAGTCGTTCATTGGTGATGTATATGGATCAACTAAACGGGGTTGGAACATTCATTTGATTAGGTGGCTTTTCACAGCTTATTCTTCTTCCGTTCTTCTCCTCCTATCTGCTACTGTATCTGTCATTCGACTCATTCCTCATTGTCCTGTCTCCTCCCCTTGCCATTCTCACTGCCTTTCTTGTCATGTCTAAAATGTAAACAGTTGTGCCATCTTTATTCCTTCACTTAAATCTAGCTTGGACTATGACTTTGTCTATGAAATGGAACTGGTAAAAAGAGTTTCTTTATACAGCCTAGCCAAAAAATAAATAAACTCTACAAGGCACATCGTAGTTTAGCGAACACTACTCAAGTCTTTGAATATTGCTACTCAAGGTTTTGTGACTTTTTAAAGTCTCTCTCTCTCTCTCTCTCTCTCTCTCTCTCTCTCTCTCTCTCTCTCTCTCTCTCTCTCTCTCTCTCTCTCTCTCTCTCTCTCTCTCTCTCTCTCTCTCTCTCTCTCTCTCTCTCTCTCTCTCTCTCTCTCTCTCTCTCTCTCTCTCTCTCTCTCTCTCTCTCTCTCTCTCTCTCTCTCTCTCTCTCTCTCTCTCTCTCTCTCTCTCTCTCTCTCTCTCTCTCTCTCTCTCTCTCTCTCCCCCCCCCCCCTCTCTCTCTCTGGGGAAGTTGAAGGGGTTGATCAGGACGTCAGAAGATGAAGAGGAGCTTTGGAGAAGACAGACTTGTTTGAAGACAAATAAAAAAGATTTCCAAAATGAGCTGCCTATACTGAAGTTTAAAGAATACAATGCTCAGAGAACAATGGCTTCCACTGCAACATATTTGCATTCATAGACAAACTACTTGCTTTGGTGCACAATGCTCATTAGTAGTTTATACACTGTATATGTCCTATCTCCATATAAGGGCTGAACAATATATCAATATACATATATATACATATACACATATATACAACATTCCAAAGACATAAGGAAAGTGATAATGACAGTTGGGAGTGTGGAGGACAGATGGAAATGGCTCAGCAGAGGGGAAGAGAGACCAGACAAAAGGTACACCAGGGAATGATGAGAAAGTATGGAGAGAGAGAAAGAGTGAATAATAACTAGACAGAAAACTAGCACTGTTTTTGGGCTATTTTGATAAATGAATTTAAAAATTATGGTAAGAAATACAAAGAGCATAGATGATGGAAAGGCATCAGAGAGGGAGGAAAGAAAGTGAGACCGTAAGTGGTCAATATCAGCTAATGCATGAGCAGAGAATTGAAGGGAGGGTGCACTAATGGAGGATAGAGAGGAATGTCACTCAATAAAATACTGGGCTAATTTGAGACTGTAATTACCATGCCAATGAGTGGCAGAGATGGAGAAGGGAGGGGGGAACCTTATATTGCACTCGGATATGGATGAGATTTGACCAGAGATTATGTGTTAAAAGCACCATGGTGGTTACATACACATTTAATGAAAAGGGCACAGTGATAGGTTCCCTCACTCTCTCTATCTATCTCTCTGCCACATATCAGCACAATGTACAGTCCCTCTACAGATGCACACACTCTGCAGGAGTAAGTCAGCTCATGTTGGAGGCACACTACGCTTCTCAAGGTCAAAGGGCGGTTTCTTAGGAAAGTACACCCTGTATGGCTGTGTTCCATGTCTGTACCTGCGGTGCTGATGGTTTGCCCTCCTGCAGGTGTGTGTTTCTGGTGTTCTAACACCTGGTCAGGGGTCTGGGATGTTTCTAGAGTTAACAAGGCAGCATGTGAACAGGGTGTGTCCCTTGTACTCTATTTATCCTCTCTGTGTACAGTATATGCTTTATTGTTCTTTCACACCTGCAGTCATGTCACATTGTACATCCAAGGGAGAGAATAATGTTGAAGTTAGAGCCCCTGATTTTTATTCCTTTTCGTAACTCAGAAATTCAAACCTATGCACAAACAACCTGAGCAATATTACTACTAATCAAATAAGTGACTATGTTTATGACAATGAAGAAAATTGGAGATAATTGCGACAAATAATTGCCGCACTGTCAAAACGGGCACATTGACGTGGGGTGCAGGATGTTTATGGTGTGCAAATGATGGTGGTAACAAGGATGTGTGAAGCAACACAAACACTTCCTCTAAATTGTTCTTTGGAGAAAAGGACACACACACACACACACACACACACACACACAAAACAGTTTTATGAATACCATGAGAGATTCATGCAAATGTGTTCCAATAAAAGAAACAAACAAAAGAAATATGTATTTAGGATGGGGTGGTGGAAATAGGGGACATAAAGCACTGTGCAGCACTTTTTATTGATCTTTCAAAGGCCTTTGATACTGTTGACCACCATTTGCTTTTACAGAGGCTGCATGACATTGGCTTTGATCAGTCTGCATGTAGCTGGTTTAGGGATTATCTCCCTGATAGACAGCAGTCAGTTAAACTGGGAAGATACCAGTCTGAGTTTTTAACTGTTACAAATGGTGTCCCACAGGGCTCAATTTTAGGTCCAGTTCTTTTCACAATTTATATAAATAACATTGTTTCATCGCTAAAAAACTGTCACGCCCATCTATTCGCTGACGACACAGTACTGTATTGCATTTCCGATTCGGTGCACCAATCTATTGAGAACCTACAAAGCTCTTTTAACACCCTGCAGGACTGTCTAGTGGACCTCAGGCTTGTTCTTAATACAGACAAAACCAAATATGTGTTTCTCCAGAGCAAAAACTACACATTTTAATGATCTTATTATTCACACAAATAATGGATCTCATATTGAAAGAGTCACTGAATATAAATATCTCGGCAT
Source organism: Hyperoplus lanceolatus (assembly GCA_026929865.2). NCBI lineage: Eukaryota > Metazoa > Chordata > Actinopteri > Uranoscopiformes > Ammodytidae > Hyperoplus > Hyperoplus lanceolatus. The sequence continues at coordinate 9,050,495 of CM049417.1, read as the reverse complement.
CTGGATAGATGAAAAACTCTCTTTTACATTTCACATAAAAAAATCTTGTCTGTTGTCTGCGACAAAAGATTGGATATTTTTATAGGAACAAAGCCACCTTCCCGTTGTTCAGTAGGAAAAGGATTATTGAGGCAGTTTTTATGTCTGTCCTTGATTACGGTGATGTGGTCTACCGGCATGCATCACATTCATGTCTTAAACTCCTAGACTCAGTTTTTCACTCTGCTTTAAGGTTCATCACAGGAGATGCTTATGACACACACCATTGTCTCTTATATGAAAAGGTTGGGTGGTCCTCCCTTAAAGAGAGACGTGACGCTTATTGGTATATTTTTATTTACAAAGCCTTGACCGGGAAGCTTCCTCGTTATTTAACAGAAATGCTGCTTGTTTCAGATGGGCTTTATCAGACCCGCTCCACTGACATGCTTATGCTTTATGTCCCACAAGCCCGGTCTGAGCTGGGAAAGACAGCTTTTAGCTTCAGTGCACCTGACTCCTGGAACAACTTACAGCTAAAAATTAAACTAAATACATTCGTATCCTTTGGCCAATTTAAACAGACTATCTTGGATCTGCCAAACTCTACCTGTAACTGTTTTAATTAGGCTATATTGTACTTTATGCCTTTTGGTTGCTGCCACTCTTCCCCACTCTGTAAATGTTTCAATCGTTTTGTTTTCTCTTCTCTTCACTTGTTGTGTATTTGATGTATTTGCATTGAATGTTTTGTTTGTATTGTTGTTTTGAATTTGTTTTGACTCGACGTCATTGGAAATGAGGGTCACCCCTCAATTGGTCTCTCGAGGATAAATAAAAGTTAAATGAAAAAAAATTAAATGTGAGTAACGCTGATTTACAATTCAAGAAGAGATTGATTTATGGAATGGCAGTCAAATCCTTTCCTGGTATTCAAATTCAGACATGATAATGACAAGGAAAGAAAGAAGGAAGAACGAGGATGAAGACATGAGGTTGTGCAGCTCCCTCCAGGCAACTACTGCTAGAGTAAGGCTTTCCATTCCTCTGGAGCTACATAGGTTGCTTTGGATGTTTTTTTAAAGACCACTGTATAGCACATGACAGTGGGAAGGAAGGGAAAAGCAAAGTGGGTGAGAGGAAAAGAAAGAAGTTAATGAGGTGCGGGGTAACAAAAAGAGGTGGGTTATATAAGAAAAGGGAGGAGAGAGGAACAACAGGATTTGGCTTCATTACTTGCCGTCTCCTTGTGGAGAGACAGAAGGTGGAATGGGAGGAGGGACTGAGGGAAGGAGGAGGAGGAAAGGTGATATGCTGGGAACGGTAACAGAGGCTGGGGGATGAAAGGAGGGGACATCTTTGGATGGATGAGTGGATGGATAAAAAGAAACATTGGGAACAAAGATGATAAATAAGTAAGTAGGGATAAGTGGCAAGGAAGAGGACAGGTTTGGTAAAATGGGATTAGAGCTGAAACGATTCATCGATTGATTCGAATAATTCGATTACAAAAAATGATCGATGAATTTTTCTTGCCTCGAGTCATCGTTTATTTAATTTTACAGCTGAGGTCACGGTTTTCCGCATGGACCATTTTTAGTGTGACACAACCGGCGCATACGTCACCCACAGAACGGACAGACGCGGCATGTTTTGACTTGTTTAGGGGCTAACATTAGCGTGTGCTAAAATGGAAGACGTGAGCGAAAATAGTGAGGAAAGCCAAACGGGCAGGAGAAAGCGACAGAGAATGTCCAAGGTTTGGGATCATTTCACGTTGAACATTAATGAGAAGACCGTGGTGTGTGTCCACTGCAAGACCGAGCTGGCGTACCATAACAGCACAACTTCCATGCTGCAGCATATGAACAGAAAACACCCATTCCAATCGGCAGACTGCCGACCCGAGACAAGTAATTTTTAAATCAATGCTGCTATAGTTTACACTACATTAGTGCAGATGGAGGCTAAGTTGTTGTTTATTATGACTAACGTTATAAAAATAGCTAGTTAATTAAATGTGGCGGCTAATAATTATGCCCCCAAGACTAACGTCACGTCACCACAAAGTTTTTATTTTCAAAAAGACAGCGCTGTTCAAGAAATAAATACACGATAGCTTAAGCTGAGCTATAGCTGGTCACTTCTAGTTGACAATACGGTGTTGAAGCAGACGGGTGTGTCTTGATTGATGGATACAATATCTAAATAGCAGTTTGATGTGAATTAACTTACTCTATTATCATATTGTTCCATAGTCATTTTTATTTTATTTATATTTTTTTCAGTAAACCATCACAGTCTCGGATGGACACATTTATGCAGAGAACCGCATCTCAGGATTTGTTTTTAAAGCCAGAACGTCTGAAACTATGCATGGGCTTGTTCCAAGTTTCCAAGCTTATGTTGTTCCTGAATTGCAAAGGTAAAAACTTGTAGTTCTGAAAGTGAAGTAAACGCTTACTTAAACCCAAGAATGTATGGCACATAAATGCACTTAATTTATCTGTCAACATTGTTATTTCTCATGGTACAAGTACAGACTAATAAACAATGGGAAAGTAACTAAATTGGTACTTTTGGTAGAAAACATGGTTTGCTACTTCATGCATATTTGAAATAAAAAAATGTTGATTTTTCAAAAAAAAGGAAACAAATTGGTTGTTCATTGGTTGTTGGTTAATTGACGTGTTATTTTCTCATGTTTATTTATAATTACTTTTCAATTAAGCAATGTATGTTTTATCCTATTACTCGATTAATCGATGGAGTAATCGGTAGAATAATCGATTACTAAAATACTTGATAGCTGCAGCCCTAGATGGGATAAAAGAGAAAGAGAAGGATGCAGTGGTCAGCCATAACAGAGGAATTTACAACGGATAGCAGGAGATATCCGAGTATGATAGCTGCTCCCTTGCTGATGCTATCACACAAATATCAAACACAGACCCACAGTGCCTCTACTCCTTTACCGCTGGACTGAATGAAAACAGATCAGATAGTATATATCTGATATTATAGGTTACTGTACAGGAGTTACAGGATGTTAGGCTTAAGTTAAGTGTCCTCATCATCCACTTATCCCACTATAAGGGTAAAGGTTTTTCCACTTCCCTTTTCACCAAGCTAAACTGATCACAGAGCTTATGTGCCAAAAGGTTGGTGGATACACTGAATGTGACGAGTGCCTGCTGAAGAACAATAGATGAAAATCCTAAATGTCAAGGTGCTGCTTTAATACTCTCCTCCTCTCCTTCCCTCCCTGCCTGATCCCAAAGCACGCAGTCAATCCCTCCCTGTCATGCTGTGGACAGGGCTGCCGCTCTACTCATGCAATGGCATCCATCACTCCTCATCTCCCCCTCCATTACTTCACACCTCAGATTTATTTTACCTCTATGTACCTCTTCTCTCCTTCTTGCCTCAACAATGAATTTTGTTTGCCTTGCTGTATGTTTCCTCAAATGTTCAAACATCTTTTCATTGCTGTTCTGGCTAAATCTACATGCTGCCTAAAAGGCTCTCGATTCAAGAATAAAATAAATGTTAAGGACAATTCAGATAATATTTCCGGGACTTGATAATGCTTTTTCATTATGAAAAGTGACTTAAAAAATACCTGTCACTTATTAGTTGAAATATACTAATAATTCTTACACCAGGGTATAAGTTCTCTACGCCTGTATTGTATTTATATAATAATGTCAGACTCAGCATATAAACAAATAAAGACCTTTGCTGTGTTGGCCAAATTTGAATGCAAATGTTGATACAATTCAACAGTTCCATAATTCACTGGCACAGATTAGGAACAAGAGGACTAGTGGACGTAGATGATGATGGTGACGACAGGACGTCGGTAAACAACGCAATACACTCGCCTTAACTAGCAATGCTACAATTGTGCTTTATGGAAGTAGCATTTCTACTTCAGTGTATCCCTCTTCCTGCTGACACAGTATCTCTTTTAGAGTTGAATACACTGATCAAGTGCATAAAACATTCTCAAAATTGTGATTACAACAGGATATTTAGTTCAAAATGTGATGCTATTACCACGTCCTTTACACTTTGCTGAGGACATTTGTTCCTCTAAGATCTAGACCTCCTATTGTGAGGCATCTATCTACATTGGCTCTGGAAAAGGTACAAAAATAACTCAGATGCCTTCCATGAGAGTAAATTATCCAAGTTTCCAAGTGCCTCAAGTCCCCAAAAGCCCATAATGCATGACAACCTTGTCACCCCTCCAGCTCTCAAACTTTCACTGCATCACTCAGTTGGTGACCTTGTCACAACCCTTAGGTCATGATTTATTTATCAGGCCCTAAGATGTGGCATTACTCCATCCATGCTTTTCTGTGTTAATTGTGTTTTGTTCATTCATTTTGCATGGTAATTATGGTTGGGGAAGGGAGAGGGTTCTGCTATGTGATAATCTCCTAGCTCAACTGCACAGCTAAATGGGAGAGGAAGACATTGTAAAAGACGGAGCAGGGGCGAGATGGGGAACAGATAGAGGGATGAGAGACCTGGAGAGTGAGATGAGGATAGCTAGGCACACATTAGTTAAAGGAGGGGTAGGAATAAGGTAAAGTAGTTGCTGAGAAAATCCCTATATAGTGCAAGCAGCCATTTTCAGAGTGAGAAGTAATTCACACTGAAAGTAATAAAACCCCATAATGGAGATGTAACTAACCATTGTGTTGTTGGCCTGCATCCCCTCAACCAGGTGTTCATCTGAAATATATGCTGCTCAAAAAGCTCAAGTCTCAGGTAAAGCTTCAACTGAGTTTGGTGATTTATCCAGGTGAATGCTTTTTTATCTATTTTCTATTTTTTTTAAACATAGCGTGATTATTGAGCCACATAAATTGTTTATAAACTACATAAAGAGCTATCCTTTGGTGATAAAAAATTAATTAATGGACTCAAGTTCAATTGAAATCAATCATAAACCTTTCATTTCTCCCCCCTCACTCAGAACCAAGAGATGATTTGTTTGAGTGTTAAACCACCAGTGAGAGTTGAATTCAATCTAATCCAAGGAGTCAGAAATCACTGTGTTAAGTCACCAGGCAGCAATGGCAGAATTCCATTGACTGCGCCCATGACAAGGGATAAGAGGGGGGTAATGGTAAGAGAGCAGTGGGTCTATATTTATTGTTTCCCAAGGGCATCATATTTGACATGCAGAAAACAATATATCATATTTCATTTTCCTTTGTCTGCTTATGTGCACTGCTCAGCGTTATCACATTATACAGTATATAATCTTTTGGCTTTGTAGCACTGTTGAAGAATGAATTTGACTTGTATTCCCATCAAGCAGAATCCACCTACGATAAGCAAAGTCTAGGATATAGACCAAACATAACAGCCATAGCCCCTTGGCCCTTTTAAGCATCATGCACTGGTCAAAATCACCATTGTTTCTTAACATAATGTCAAACACACTGTTTGATTTGTTTTTATCCTGATAGATGACTGTTTTAATCTTATAAAACCTTTTTTCATCTGCCATTTGTATTGATTCAAAGTGGCTTTCATTACCATTTAATTATATGTGATGCGCTTTGTGACACTGTTAAGGCCTATAAAAGCAAATAGGGAATCAGCTAAAAGAAACACAAAGGAAAAGGGGAGGACAGAGGATGAGGGGGAGGGGGTGTACAGTCCAGGGTGAAGGGCAAGAAGGACCTGACAGCATAAAGCATCCAGGGATCAGACCTCATCAGTGATGGAGAGATTTGTAGAGACACATTGAAAAATGGCACATGGTGTATAGCTATATAGGATATGTGCCTGTGGACTGATACACAGACCAGTCATGTTATGACCTGTGTGTCTTCTCATATGTGACTGTCAAAGGAAATCACAGACCCCCCTGTCAAATGTAGGATATTGACATCCGACAAAATGTACAAATCACACGTGAACTGTGATGAGGAAGGATTTTGATGCCAGGTTGCCTAGCAAGTCAAGTGGGAACGACATATGAACGGCACTCAAACTGCCTACATGAACAATGATTAGAAAGATTGAATGAAGCCTGGGGCTTTATTTATTGCATAATTTAAAACATTGAAATTAAACCTTTTTGTAAAGTACTTTTGCAATTTTTTATATTTTTCCTTTTGTTATTGTGAGTGTGTTACAGAAATTGATTTACAATCACAAGTAGATTGGGCTACACGTCTGGCATGGCAAAGCAATATAATCTAACTGTATAAAGTATCATGGCTTGATGAGTATGTTGTATTTCTACCCCCTATCAATCAAATTACTATAACTTTTAAGTATACAACCACTTTCATAAAATCGCTCAACTTGCAGAACTTGTGAGTGATGTGTAATGGAAGATGAAATGCCCTACCGGAACCTTATAAAGCGATTTGAGTGCGTAGAAAGCGCTATATAAATACAATCTATTTTTATTATCATTAACATGTGGTTTCTCTATCCACAGTATGGCAAAAGATTTAAAATCATTTTAAGATTAACCCTACCTCAATCCTTCCAGTGTCCGGTTGAAAGCCTCTGGATGGGTCTTCAGTTGTCACTCTGCATTGGATTGCACAGCCGTTGACCCTGATCTTGTCTTGTTTGAGGTTCAGTTCTGGCAAGCTGCGGCCCTCACACACATGCAGCTGGGCATGCACCAGGTCCACACTGTTAAACAGAGAGAGGCAAAAAAAAACACTTTCCATGAAAACAATCATAATGAAAGGAAACTAAGATCTGATGAAGACTTTTTCAAGTCATGTAAACAAAGAGATAAGAAGAAGAAAGGTGAGATGCATAAAGGTATTTTGTCTACATAGTTTTTCGTGCACAAAGGGTGGGAACAGATAATTGTTAAAATTGGAAGTAAATCAGTCTCATCGGATTTTGAAATAATAATGACATTGAATTTATGGCACTGAATATTTATGCATTGAAATAATGTATCTTAATGTTTTGCCGGGAGCCTGGAGCGAACTGCAAGATATTTATTGCGCGTTTTATAGTGCTATTACGGTATGTTTTCGGCTCACTTGATCGCAGTGAGAGCGAGCAGTAGGCTACCGTATTTTCCCTAGTTAAAGACAAAATAATTTTTCTGGATTGTCCAAACAAATTAATTCTAATTACAATGTTAAAACAATTAATCACCCAGCCCTAACGTCTGCTATCTCTTTTCTTTTCCTCTATGGTACTTCCACACATATTCCGCTAGCTCTTCTTGCTTGACCGCACACTCCCAATCTAGACTCTAGGATTGATTGCTCTTCCTTGGGTCCGGGGTCGTTAACACAGAATTTTTTAAACATTGAAAAATGTATTCTGAATTTGTGAACATTAAAAAATAAAATTGAAAATTAGTTGTTGAAAATATTAAGTTTAATTCAGAGGCAAAACATGCAGATACGTTAGTTCAATGCATACATTTTCAGTGCTAGAAATTCAAAGGCTTTTTAATTAAAAAATCCGATGAGATAGTTTTAATCCCATAGTTAAATGGCTGTCCTTGCACCAAATCTGCTGCGATGTTATCACACTCTCCACACACTCCAGTAGGAACTCTCTGCCTTGTATGGTGAATGAGAGACAGAAGGCATACACATTAGGTAACAAGCTTGGAAATTGGACACCATCTTGGCTTCAGTCTCTTTATTGTCTCAATTAGCTGGTATCCACATTCTGGCAAAACAGAAGGACATTCATACGCCTTGTGTGAAATGTGTTTGTGGAAAAAACAGATCCACTCTTGATAAGGTGGACATTTTTGTTAGACTATCGTGAAAATGTTGGTATTTTTAAAATTAGACAGCGCCGCTTGTGTACTTAAACTTAAAAAGGGATTAGATAAAACAAGTCCTTTCATTGGTGATGCCCACAAAAGCTAATAGGAATATTTAGCAGTTTTATTACAAATAGTAAAGAAAAAACAAGTTTTAGAATTTGAAAACTCCAACCTATGAGGAGACATTATTGTGTGTTCTAATGGCGGCCCTTTCACAAAGACGGAGGTCCTTAAATAATATGCAAATAAATACATTTCAGTTAACAATACAACTGAACATTTCCTGAGCTGAGAGTCAAACTATTGGCACCGATGCATTGGATTTAAATCTGCATCCTAACATAATTCTTAAACAGAACACTGATTGAATGAGGACCCTTGAGGGTTTATAAAATTCATTGTATACTAATTTCACACAAAATTAAAGAGCCTGTAGAAAAAATGTCCCTCAGTGCAGCCAGTTACAGAATAAAAGTCCCTTGCATCATTAGTAAGTTCCACAATGAGGCCAGACTACACAGAAAGGACGTCGCCCTCATCCTACATGCCTTCAGGAAAAGCACACTCAAAATAAATAATTATAATCACATTCTTGTTAAGTTTTTGGTAACTTTGGCAAAACTCATCACACAAATACACAGTATATAGATAGAATTTATTTTAATATATGTGATGTTTGTATATTTGAATGACCAAAACTAATCTTGAATTAAATTGTTCTACCAGCTTACTTTCAAATCTAAAAAATCCTACAACCTTCCATTCCTAATATTCATGTCTACTTTCCAACTTGGCATATCTGACTCCCAGTAGGGCCACTGTTTGTGTTTTTCACTGAATCTGTACAACTGACACATATTCCATATAATGTATAAATAAATCATAAAACACAAATAAGATACATTATAGTACACAAACAACACTTCTGCATTAAAGCAACACCTCTAAAGACACAATGCATATCTGTTTTTTTGGTTCCCAGCAACACTCTAAACTCTGTTGAACTTAACAGGTTTCCTCCAAACAGCTTCAAACATTATAATAACTCTTTCATCATTCTCCCAGATCAATGCCATGCATATTGTTTACTCTCTGATGAAAATGTTTCATCTGAGCTTAAGCAAGTCTGAACAGTCTTACATTCTCCAAACTGACAGAACATTTTGTTGCAGCATATTGTGACATCAAGATAAATTGGGTCGAATTTAACATTCTTTTATCCACATGTCACGTTAGATACTGTGAAATCTTAGCAGCAAAGAAAATGGAACCTGCTTTCCTTTTAAGACACTAGTGCAATGCCCGTAGGAAGCAGGCAGTAGCTTAAATGTAACCCGTCTATGAAAGTGGGACACAGAAACAGATTTAGCCTAAACAGGCAATGTCACACAGTCATTGAAATGGCTGTTGCATCGCTCGACAATGTCACTTTTGGTCTTTCTTTAATATTTTTGCACCATATATAATCATCTATTCTTAATAGGCAAATCAGGTGAAAGTTGTTTTTATTGGTAATTGCAGCTTGAAGGCAGCAGCATTTATTTTAGCAAGGCGTGAAGTCACCGATGCCATTCATTTCTACAGTCTTCAAAAAAAACATAACCAGTAAAAGTCTAAAGCCCCTAACGTCACTGTATTATTGGTGTAATTAATATGGTGATTAATATCTCATTCTTATTGCTTCTTGCTTCTCTTTTGTGATGAAATTTACAAACCTTGTGACACCCTTGGCTTGTCTTTTAGGTCAGTAATGGGTTACACCACCTAATTTGGGATTCACTTTTTTTTTAAAAGAAGAACAAAAAAAGAATAAGAAAATCACAAAATGGCCTACAGGAAAAATAAACTGAGGCATCTATTTGACAAGTTTAACTTCAGTTAACTTATTCAGTATCATAATACGCTTGTCCAACCAACTACAACAAACAGTCTCATTTGCCAACATGCATGTTTCCTCGCAAGAATTAAACTTGCTTAAATAAGTGAGTGGCACACTCAATGCAGATTGACGAAGGCAGCAGTATGCTTCCATGACATTCCATAAAAGGGCTTATTGTGCTTTCAAAGCAAGAATTTACATATCCCCTTAAGAAGGGATCATCATAGAATTACTGCAGGTCATCTCCAGAGTCAAAAGTGAAATGAAGGTTTCATTAAAATTTAATTATATTAAATGAATGATCTTGTCCACCCTGAGTTATGCAAGGGGTTATATTGCCAGGGTTGAGGAGATCAGAGCAGATGATGTATAATGTACTGACCTGTGACCGAGGGGTGAGCACTTGCACAAGTATACACTTATATTTATATATACAGTAGCATGCATGAATGCATTGGTGGAAATGGCCAGTTCTTCCTTAAGCACATTTGTGTATTCATACATTTATACTCACAGGATACGTCTCTACATCATCACTGTACATTGGAAGTGCATTAGCCTGATACTCAAGAGAACCTTAGGACAGGCACACACGCAATCTGATAGTCCAGCACACGCAGACTTTCGCATTCAGTAGGAAGCCCAAAAATTCTGTCTCAATCTGTCAGCAAATGCACATGCACGCGAGCACGCGCACACACACAAACAGAGACCATGACGGCTGAGTACTAATTGCATATCATTTTCAGTCGTTTCACTCAGAGCTCATTAGCAAGGGAGAAGGGGTGGCTATGCGCCCAGAACTAAAACGGGGAGAGGGAGGGAAACAAAGAGAAAGAAGAAGTATATTGAGAAGAGAAGGGCAGGTAGTTGTGGCCACAAGTAATGGAAAAATAGCCAACACTGTATGACTAACAGGTACCAAGGTAAAGAAAATATTCTCCTACAATCTCAAAATATACAAGGATGAAAGAGATTGAGAGAAATAAATAAGGGACAAGATGACACCTCCAACTCAATGCAAGAGAGCCAAATAATCTAGTGAGAGGAAGCAGAGGGAGTGGGAGTATGGAAGAGGATAAAAGCTATAACTGAAAGAGTGAGTGGGAAAAGTGGGAGTGTGGAAGAGATTGGATTTGGTCTTGTTCAAAAGAAGAAGGCAGGGAAGCAGTGGGAAGAAGCAATGGCAGACGGCAGAGAGGCTGGAGAAGGGATAGAATGGATGGAAAAATACAGAGATGTAGGCGTGGGGGACAAGTGGGAAAAGGAAGGGATGACAGTGCTGTATTAAGGAAGGAGAACGGGTTGCGAGGGAGTGAGGAAGAAGGGATGACTCAGGGCAAAGGGAGGAAGATATCAAATTAGGGAAGGAGATAATGAGGAAGGGGAGGAAGGAGGAGGTGCGATCGCAGAAAACATGTTCATCTTTAAGTAAAAAGTATGGGGAGCAAAATTAGTAGTATTAGAGTATGAGGGAGAAAGGACAGCTTAAAAGAATATACAGGCATGTTGGGAAATATGCCTAAATGCTTTCTTGGGTGAAGATTGATATCACTCTTCCGTGTGTATGCTGGATATGTAGCTACAGTATGGAGAAAGTTAGCCTACCCCTTTCCAGTCATCATGCTAAATCAAACTAACATGCTGCTGTCCGTCATTTTATAGAGATGAAGTGATATTAGAGTGGTATACATCTTATCTAACTTTCAGCAAGAGAGCGAATAAGCTTAAAATCACAAATTATTTAGCCAGGTTTAACAGAGCAGGCATAATGAGTCAAAGAGGGGAGTGAGGGGAAGGGAGGGATGGAAAAGTTGAAGAAAGGGGAAGGAGGAGAGGAGGTAGGTGCATTGAAGAAGAAATAGAAAGCCGAGCAAACATGACACTGCAGGATAAGATGGAAAGTGAGCGCAAAAGAGAAAGAGGGTCACAAAGAACCAGTAAATCCAAAGGATGATATAAATCCTATCTTTTTTATTTAACTGTCAACCTCTCTTATCAGCCATTTCTGTGCTTTTCTGCCTTTCACACCTCCATTATTTTTTCTCTCCTCCTTTCATCTTCCATTTTCTCCAGCTCCCCCTTCCCATCTCCCGAATGTGGCCTTGAATTGCAAAACATTTACTCCTTTTGAAGTTCACGCTTGAATTTATAACTTCATTAGAGTGGTGAGTGTTAGTCCACAATGTATTAGGCTGTGTGTGTTTTCCCCAGCATTCAAGTGTGTTAATGTTCACACAAACCGTGTCCCTGGTAAATACATTTTTCAACATGGCTCAGGGGCAAGTGGTAAAGAGCAAAGCAGAAACATATTCCTCATTTCGGTAAAACGAATGCAGACTCTTGTCTTCCAAATGTGCACACATACCACACACAAATGTACATACATCTAAATAAACAAGTGTGAATTTCATTAGACCGTTTTAGACAGCAAACAGAAAAAAGGAGGGGAGGGCCTGGAGAGGGGAGGTGATAAATGGAGAGACTGAAGGCACAAATGTGTTGTCTGCATGAAAGAGGCTAGGAAATAGGAAATTTGAATCATTGTGGCACAAGGATGGCATTTTGACATCAATTTAGCTGGCAGCCAAAGAACATGGTGCCTGTTCAATACACAAATATACAAATAGAACATGGATGGAGAGTGGGAAACATTTTCAATCACAGTTTAATAATGTGCAGTAAGGAAAAAAAACTCTGAATGTGCAGTAAGGAAAAAACTCTGAATGAAGAGGAGAGAGGATGGAGGGAAAGGAGAGGAGACAGGAAAGATGAGACAAGAAAATTGTTAACAGAGTGAAAGATCCCCCCAATTAAGCTAGAAATGTCTTTAAAGGATAGCTTTGGGCAAAACTGAGAAATAAACAGACAGTTGGACATCAGTGGAAGAGGACAAGGCAAGGAGGCCGTGTTAGGGGTGGAAAATATGAACCACACACACACACACTCCGGAGCCATATGATTAGATTTCCTCTCCCTTTCAGCTCACTTTTGCCCCCATTTTTTTCATGCCTCACTATCAGCCTTTTAATTAATTCCTTCTTTCCCTGTTATGAAGCAGATGGAAGAGTGTGGAAAGGAATGCTAAATAACTCAGCCGTCCAGAAGGCAGAGAGGAACGAGATGAAAAGAAAGGCCAAAAGAAGACAGTGCACAGATAAGAGCGAGAGAGAAGGACACCGGGACAAATCACATAGAGAGAAAAGACTGAAACAAAAAAAGAAATCAGTACAAAAACATGGAATCTTTCTAAACATACTGATGTTAGTACGCAATGAAAACAGGGCCTAACCTAGGAGGTTGGATCCAACATGTAAACATTGGATTTGTTTGTGTGATACCAGGCTACACTGCAGTCTTCTGCAAATATATACATTAATGAAATACTTTATATTTTATTTTTTTAAATGGTGTCCCTTGGAAAAAACATAAATGCACATTTTGAAATCAATAAGTCATTGTCACATTATCTGTGTACTTAGTTGTACCTCTACAGTCTGTCATACAGCTTTTTATATAATGTGCAAAATAACTTATTACAAAATTACCTGTTACCAAACAGTCAGAAGATTTTTTTTCCTTGGCTTTCTTAAATAATCAGAGCATAACATCTAAATAATTGAGGTTAAGGGGAAGTGTAGTCCCAATTGGGTGGTTCTCAAACTTGAAACTGTCATGATGCCCTCATTTAAATGTCAACAATACAAATAATTCAGTCTATTCTTTCTACTGCATTAAACAAATGTATGATGTAGGGCACATGTGTCAAACTCAAGGCCCGCAATTCGGCCGATTTGAATCAATTCTGAAAAGAAAAAGAAAAAAAAAAAACATTTTTTTTTCTTCTTTGTGGAGCCTGTGCCATATCCGCACGTCGCATACGCTCCCAACTGTTAGGAAACTTACGTGGCTTACAGCTAGGAATGTCTGCTGAAAGTTCTACAGCTCAGGATTTTAAGCCATGAATTAATGAACTTGAACACATTAATGAACACATTTCTGAGCATTTGAAAAAAAAGTAAGTTAAATTAAAATTAAATTAAATTGGGAAAAACGTATTCCAAAACAACAAATAACCTTTGTATTTAAAAATAAATCAAAACAGTAGAAGTTGCACTTTTATTTAATTGTATTTTGTACTGTCTGCATGTTTGCACAAAATGTGTCCCTGTACATATAGTAAACAAAATTGGACAACTGTAAGGTCAGTGTCTGTTGTATTTGTGTATTCAAATAAACAGTTGTTTATTTCATTAGTGCGTATTGGCATCTTTGAGCAAAATACCCCCAAAATTTTTGCCGCGGCGCCGCACCTCCTATTCCCATGGCCAGCAGCAACCTTTACTAAGACATTTCCTGGGGGCTACAGAGATCCCTTGTGATCTGCGATAATGTAGGTTACATATGTAGGCTGAGTTATAAAGCATATAACTGAAAAACAAAGCTAAAGATTTGGATTGACATAAGTACGTTATTTTGCCATTATTTTACTGGTCCGGCCCACTTGAGATCAGAGAGGCTGTCTGAGGCCCTCGAACCAAAATGAGTTTGACACCCCTGATGTAGGGCAACAACCAGCTATTATTCTCATTCATAGTCAATTAACAATTAATCAACTAATGCTTATTGATAAACGGTGGAGTGTGTAGGAGGCAAAACATTGTAGGATATGCCTGGCAAAATCTCTCCGAACCATTGTTTTCACACTTCCTCTTGACAACAGTCTTTCAAAGAGGCAACCAACAGACACCAAACACACAAATGTGTATATATATACACATGAATGAACAATGCAGCACATCCTCACAATAAAGAGCACATTACTCCTGAAAAAGGGTATTTCCTATTTGATAAATAAATCTGCTTATTAGCACTCAGGTCAATTCATGAGTGAAATGACCTGCTGAGATAAGTCCAAATTAAAACGCTGCATTCAGCTACCTCTCTAGCTCATATGGTTGGCTACCCATGGATTAATCAATCATCAAAACTATGTTATGTTTGATCAATCTAAAAAAATCAACGAATAGACTAATCATATTAACAAACTATATTCATTTCAACACAGTTGTAATGCTTGTTTCCACAGCTATATGGTCATATTAAGCCTGTGTTGTCACCTTCGGCTGCCAGCCACATAATTACATATCACTGTCCAGGGTGTGACATTTAAAGTTGTATGTCCGTTGTGATTCACTCTACATTTACATTCAACTTGGGTCTAAAGCTTTTCATTTTGCAGTGCAACCTGTTTCAGGGCCTTCCTGGGAACCAGTTTGAATAAGGCTAGATTAATGTGTTAAAGTTATGTGAAGTGTGAATTAAGCTTTCGGTGTCCATAGCCCTATATTTAGCCTACTGTGTGTTGGTGTATCTGCTTTAGAACGTGTTTTGAAAAGAAAACCGATGTTTTCAAAAAGACATACACAGATGCATACAAATTAAATTACCTTAGCCTATGAGTCAAAGATCAGCACAGATAACATGATGAGAGTATAATACCAGCTGTGGCAGAATAAAATGGATTCAAGTATATGGACGGATATAGTGTGGTATGCAATAAGTACAACA
The DNA here is from genome assembly GCA_026929865.2 of Hyperoplus lanceolatus. Lineage (NCBI taxonomy): Eukaryota > Metazoa > Chordata > Actinopteri > Uranoscopiformes > Ammodytidae > Hyperoplus > Hyperoplus lanceolatus. The sequence continues at coordinate 9,035,277 of CM049417.1, read as the reverse complement.
TGAAAGAGAAGAATAAGGGATGCAGTTCAGAGGAAAGATAAAATATTAACAGAAGAGTAAGTACAGAGTTAACAGAGACCAAGATTGAGGTAAAGAAATACTGAAACAGTATATAGGAAAAGAGATAACACCATGCAGCCTTGCTACAGATGCTAATGCTAATGATTTTGCGCTAACAAACTAAGCATTTCCCATAAAATTAAAGAAAGGATAGGGGCAAATATTAAATGTGTAGAAAGAAGAGAAGCTGGGAAGATACTGAGCAGTGCAATGTAAGATAAAAAAAGAAAAGAAAAAGACCAGTGCAAATTATTACTCATAAATTTAGACAAGCAAATTTATGAATACACATGCCACCTGCCGTACACAAGCAGACGCTCATCAAATTGTTTATGCGCCCACACTCAGCCACAGCTACCCTCGCTGCTGGAAAATTTTCTTTACAGGTTTAAGATAAATGAACCATGCAACATAACTATGAGTGTGCAGCTGTGATGAGTCAATGGGTCCTCCTTTCCATATACCAAAGCCCAGCAGGAAACCATCCAAATTAAAACCAATACTCCAAGCAGACTGTGGATACGTCTTTGATGTATGAATATTTATGTGTACTTGTTTTAGCATGTGAATGGAACACAGGCAGGAATATAGAGACACACAAGACAATGTATGTGCAAGTCTTTTTAAATAAAATGATCCTCTCAACATGGTCCCCAGCATGATACACCGATAGCTTAGGTTTCTGCGTGCAAGAAGGCCCAGCAAAGCGGCAAAGCTTCCTTTACATTTAGCTGGGGGGTTTCATCTGTCATTCACCCTTGTTTTATTCCACTCAGTTCTCTGACTAACAATCTGGCAAATCATTTGAATGCAAGAAGTAATGCAAGGTATCCATTCTGCTAGTGGGGAATGACAACATAACAATATTGACAAACATGACCTGGGATTGGTCACTTCCAAAAGAGAACACAACACCTTTTCACAGGCTTCAGTGTGTTGTATGTAAAGTATGTCATGCAAAGTGGATTGGGACTTAAGTCCCTTTACGTTAAAGGTTACCATTACAGCACAATCCTGTCAGAAAGCAAAATGACCTTAGCTCAGTTAGTAGGACGTCCCCCCCCATGGGCCTCGGCCAGCAGCGGACCCGGGTTCGATTCCAGCCCACGGTTGTTCTCTGCATGTCACTCCCCCCTCTGCCCCATTTCAACTCTGACTCTACACTATCAATAAAGCATAAAAATGCCAAAAAATACATCTCTATATTAGTAAGTCTTCAGCAAGATCCAAGCAGCGTCTTGAACTCCAGATTTGACAGTGGAAAATAATAAGAAAAAGCAGGAGACAGTTCTTCTGTTGTTATCTCGAGTGAATACTTATGTACCCCTCCCCCTCACACCCATTCTGCTGCTTTCCCCAAAGTCATGTCTGTCCCAGGGCCTTACCATAGGCCTTACCCATGATCAACCACCTTTCAATGTTGTATCCTCTAGATTTTTCGTCAAGTCTTTGATACCAATTGGCTCAGAAGCCCTGAGCCTGTGGAAAAGGCTTAGGAGGTAAAGGGGATTACTGGGCAGAACGTATGGAAATTACAGTTTAATTTATCATTTAGGTCATGGTAAATCATGCAAATTAGGATTTTTATTAGTTCTGGTCTGGGGTTTAAATGGTTTTGCTCTTGTAGGGTTGTGCAGCCCTGTTGGTACAGTACACTAATTCACAGGAAAGACTAAGGGGGAAGGTTTCTTGGTCAAACCAGCCTCTCCTATATTTAAAGTGCACCCGTATTGCGGGCTCCACAGTAAATACACAGCAAGATCTTAAAGTGAGCCAACACAGAGTAAAATACTTTCTACTGTCATATTTTCTTATTTTCAACAGTTTAAGTGTCACTATAAAGAAGTCTGACTTGAATGTGATATGAACTACTGTATAATTGTAGGTTACTAAAGTACACACCAACTGTACTGATAATCTCAAACTGTGTCAGACTTGCTGAAGTTAGCACAAGGATACTACAGTGTGTCAACATATGGTTTTCAAAACAACAAGTTGAAACAAATACATGGTCAGTTTAAAGAAGTGACTTCTAAAAGTAACTACAGCCTCATAGCCTCAAAGAGCTTCTAGCATGGCCCAAATACTTGGTCTTTTTTTACATTATTAGGCTAAGACTGTCCCTCATGCATGTCTCTTTCTTCATCCCCTCTCCTCAATGCATTTACATTACAATATCTTAGTATTTTGAAATATGTAGGAAAAAAGTGGATCACATAAAATGTTTAAAGTGTTTAATCAGTGAACATGTTTTCTAGCTCTAGCTTGCTGCCCTCTGCATCTCCTTATTGTTTCACTGCAAATGGTTACCAACAATAATCAGCATTCATAAATGATGGGTAATTATCTTTGTCTGCTTCTGCAGGATGCTGTTGCGTAGTCCAAATGTCATATTAAAAAAGGCCTTAATGTTGGAAGAGGGTGAAGTACGGATAAGTGACTGAAAAGCATTCCAAAACAACCAGGTGTGATTATAATCATGATAAGCATTCTTCCCATTATCATAAATAGCCGAAACACACAGCAACAACAATCTGAAGAGGGACACGCACACAAATTAGATTCTCCCCAGTTGTCAGGACAGATGCCCGCTCAGAAACACACACACACACACACAAACCTCATTCGTCTGCTTACTTCTCAATCACTCACTTTATGCTTCGCTGCACAATTATAATAACCTTAAAAATATTTTATGACGTGCTCACAAAACCAAACAGAAGTCCCCAGAGTACACGCACAAAAACAAATGCTTGTGTGTACACTGGAATACACAGAAACAAATTACACAAAAATAATTCAGTTGTATGCTGTAGTGCCACACAAACATCAAAGCATATTGTAATATAAATTATTATAATCATTATCTAACTTATTACAGTGTCCAGTAGGGCTGTGTCAAAAAAAAATCGATATATCGCGATACTTAGTTTCGCGATATCAGTATCGATTTTTATAACTAAAAATCGATTTTTTTATTGATAGTGCAGAGATACAAATATGAAATGGGGCAGAGAGGGAATGAAATGCAGAGAACAACCACAGGTCAGATTCAAACCCACGTCTGCTGTCAGGCCTGAGCCTCGAGGATACTGACTATTGAAGTTAGATCAGTTTTGTTTATAAGAATACTTAAGATTCACTGTGTCACAATAGCACACTGATGTGTTTTAATTTTCATTGTGTCCTGTACAGTTAGTACAAGAGTGAATTGGATTTGTTATTTTGATGTTATGGCAGCTGCAGCAGTGTTTGATCAATTGCCAAAACCAAAAAAAGTAAGAAAAATAGTAAAGGAAGTTGTGAATTAAATAGTTTTGACTTCATTTGTCTGTGCAATTATCAATATATTGTGCCGTTATGTTTGACAAGGCAACTTGTTTATGGAATATCACAATATATCGTGATATATCAAGATACGCAATATATCGTATCGTGATACATATCGTATCGCGAAGTCCTTGACGATACCCAGCCCTAGTGTCCAGACATGGCCTCTATAAAGCTTAGCAGTCATGTTCTTGCCAATGGTTATTTTAAGGACACACACACACACACACACACACACACACACACACACACACACACACCCCCCCCCCCGCCTGGAGGAGAAGATGCAGACTGTTGATGTTATTCCTCAGTGTTGAGACGGAAAAGGACAGAAGCACACAGAAAGGAGGAGGAAGAAGGGAACGGAAGGGAAGGAAAGGATAAAAAACTCAATAAGCCGTGAGCAAAATAAATAGTTAAAGGGTTCAAAGAACAGAGGAGGAGAGGGGTTAAGAGAGAATAAGCCAAAGAAGAAAGTGATAATAGGAAAGGATGCAGGGACAATAAAAATAAGAGAATTTCTTCTTAGAGTGAGGGAGAGGATATTGGTCAAGGAAGCAAGTAACTCATTTAGCATGTTAATTGTTAACAAGTTATAATAATATTGAATTCACTGTGTACTTTATTTAAGAAAAATTAACATGTGTGAGAGGGTTGGCTAGACTGGAGAGGGATAAGGGGTGCTGTTGCTGATGTGGCAGCGTCTCATCCAACTCTAGTTCAAAAGGGAAACCAGAGCCAGAAGCACAGAGCCGTGTGCAACCCTCAATACAGAGAGAACAAAAAGAAAGAAAAGAGAGAGAAGGTAAGTGTGAAAATGCTATGGAATCAAAGGAGGGAGAAATGGCAAGACAAGCACAAAGGGGAAATTGAGGTTCAATGACAAATTGAAGGAAAGAGAAATATATAACAATGCACCATGGAAAACGGTTTCACAGTGAAATGTATTGATGCAGAATCAAATAATCTAACCAATGCAGGCCTGAAACTTTGTTCCAGCAAGCTGTTGCTTGTTTTTCCTCAGCAGTTCTGGGTCACTCAACTCTTCCTTTAATTCACCTCATGTCCCTCTCTTCATTTCCACCCCTCATTCATTGTCCTTTGGTCAATTAACACAAGGCATTATTTCTTTCCATCTTTCTTACTCTCACTCCCTCTCTGTCACTCTTCTCAGCTTGATGAAGATGGAAAGTGGTCATTTAGGGCTAATTAGCTAGCCCAAACAGACAAACAAGCAGGTGCAGCGCACACAGTTTCCCTCAAGCACTGAAATACGTATATATGCAAGTGAACACACACTTAAACACACTAAAGAAGCAATTCCAGTGTTAAACTCTCCAACGCAGTACACCAAAAGCAATAAAGCCCGAAACAATGCTAACTCTGTTTACTGTTTCTCTCCCCGTTTCATCAAAATGCATTTATATACATTGTCTGCAAAATCTTTGAAACGAAAGATACAAATTAATAGCAATTAATCTGCTCATACAGCCAAAAGCAATTAAGCTCTCTCTCCCTCTCTGACACGAGCACACACACACACACACACGCACACACACACACACACACACACACACACACACACACACACACACACACTTCCAAACAGCAATATTACATGGCAGGATAATCAATAGCCTCTTAGCATGGATGTAATGCCAGCTAAATTACAGTATTAGATAGATATTATGATGTCCAAATTGTATTCCCTGCTTACACTGAACACTGTGCTGTGGATTTGGGGCATTTGTTTGACGTCACTTAAAAAGAACTGAGATAATTACCTTTTTATTGAAAATCAAAATGGAGACATTTGTCATTCCATCTTATTGGGCCTATATTGGCTTTTAATCAAGAAAACAAATGCTCATAAAATCTAACTGTCACTATGATAGATTTTATACAGTTATTTTAATAACATTACTATTCAGACGATCAATATTGCACTGTAAAAGCTATCAATTCTGGTCGTCTATGCAAATCCCTTGACATGAAACAGTTAAATTTGACATTTAATTCAACAGAAATGTGCATGAAAGAGGTTTATTTTCTGCACTTCAGTTGGACTGTGTTGAGATGATGTGGTGTACATGTAGAGCAGTTTAGTCTGTAAATACAATATATACACATTATTGGATTTTTGTTTTAAAAAAGGAGAATCTACCAGTCACCACCACCGGCATCTGTGATGGATTCGAAGCAATGACCAAAGACTTTTAGAAATGTTCCATATTATGCTGCTTATCTGAGGGAACTTCTTTTTATTATAATCTTGCAGTAGGAGTTTTTTTTCTTTTTGGCTAAATGTCGCTTCAGACAGATTATTTTCCTGCCAAGAATAGAAAAAAACTGGCAGGAAAATGCTGAAATAAAGATGCTGTACAAAATATTATAGGTTCAATCCTGACAAGGGTGAGTCAAATTCTATAGCAGATATGAAATCATGTCACTCTCATTTGATATATTACTGTATTAAATAGGGTCAATCTATTATTCTATAATAATACATACAAACCCTTATTTTATTTTTTTTTTTTTATATCTTAATTACACTTCCCCTCAATACACAACATAGAATGACACTAACACTTTCTTGAATAAACCCCCTCTCTCTCTTTTATCCACTATAAACCACCTTCCCCTTTCCCTCGAATAGAAGTTCTACCTCATTCCTCCTTTTTATTTGAGCTTCCTCGTAACCCCTGCTATGCAGAGAGAGACGAACCGATGGAATATTCACCCCGAGTCACCGTCACCCTTCCCCGATGTATTTACATTCTCTACCTACTCTTAAACTCTTTAAACATCACAACTTTCCATCAAACTGATGCTTAACCTTACTTTTTCATTCAATCATCTAGACCTCCTCATTTGGGCGTGGCGATGGTGGAGTTCGCCTCTGGTGAGGGTCGGAGGTTCGATCCCCCGTCTCCCCCCATGTGTTGGGCTCCATGTTTTAGTATTCCCCTAGTGCTAACTCCTGGTAGTGCTGTATCGTATGAATGTGTATGTGATGGGTGAATGTGTACAAAAACAATGTAAACGCTTTGAGTCTGTATAACGGAGATATAGTATACAATCCATTTACCATTTACCATCAGACCTATACAATAAAAATCGAAACTCAAACTTGACACATTGAAATCACATATCTTTGTGGTGTGCTAAAATATTATTTAGGGTTTATGAGATGGCAGTTGATACAGATTCTTCCTAAACCTTAGTTTAGTAAAACAAATGTAAAAAAGACAATAGGGGGAGATAGAGATAAAAAAAATCATGAAATACAGCTGTATTTTCCCCAGTTAAGGGAGACCTTAATTAAGTTAAAGTAAAACACTGCCCTCATTTACTAACAGTGAGAAGCCTATCACAGATTTGCTGTTATTTATCAATATTTTCGTTCCCTGAATTTCTTTATTATGAGAACAAAGAAGAGAGAGTGAAAAGGTAGAAATATATCTGACTTTTGACTTATATTTCAACATTACATCAATTTGATGCTTTGAAGGGACAACAATTGCATTGACAATGAATATTAGTTTAGAAAATCAATGTAGGTGTGACTTCCTTTAATGTAGGCTAATGTAAAGAAACTTCCTATACGCCACCCTTCTTCTTGTGTATCCGGATACAGATACAGATACAGATAATTTTGTTGGTTGAACAGATACAGATACAGATAATGACGTCTCCGCACACCCCTAGTATTAAACAAGTTGCCCACATCCTATGAAAGCTTAGCAGCAGTACAAGCAGGAAAGTGGGGAAACAGTCTATACTGAGATGTGTTAAGTATGAAAAGCAATGAAGGTTCACTGCTTTGATTTGGTACATTGAAAACTAATTGTATTGAGCTAGCCAGTTGGTTTGGAGAACCTTCGCTTCTGTTGTTTGGTTGAAAAATGTAAATGAGTCAGCAGACTCTTCAGCAGACAAGCCGTCTTGCAGTGATTAAAAAATAAAATAAATGCAAAACAAATTTAGAATATCTTAGTGCTTTTTTGCTTTTCATTGAATAGGTTTGAAAACGTTAGTAAGCCTTCATTTGGAGGTGTTATTAAAATAGTTACAATATACAACTATAAGGGTCAGAAAACAGGTTAAAAAAAGTGCAGTAAGCATCTAAAGAGATTCAGAGGTTAAAATGCTCAGGCTCTTTTCTCATTTTCTTAGTCTCTGTCCAAGTGTGCAAAAAAATACATACATTATAGAAATGTATTTATTTTTTTGGGACCTCTTGTCCATGTTTTCACACAAATTTAGTTTGAGGATTTATTTTTAACCTTGGAAAAAGCACCTGACAAAGATTCAACTTGTAGATTCATGAATAGCAATCATATTCTGAAGCATTACAATAAAACTAACTACATTGAATAATATCAATCAAACATTATTGAGAGCAATTTGGTAAGCATTTCTGTAGCCAAACAAGAGTAGGAATGTTCAGGGACTTCTCGTCCACATTTAAACAAACAACCTGTGTTTACTGTGTTCCCCAAAAGCTCCATAAATCTAAATTAGTCCAAGGAATAAGAGTTTAGACATGGTTCAGGTAAGGTGTAACATTAAAAATTGTTTGCTGATAAATTGACTTGATGAAGCTTGATGGGCTGTTGCATAGCCTGAGTACAAGCAATGCCTTATAAATACATGGACTTTGGGGATAACTGAATGTTTCTCAGACCTTAACATGGTTGCCTTTTCAGAATGCTTTCTTCGTGTTTGTGAATATATTGTGCAGACATGACTTAATACAGATTCACACAAGTAAAGAACTCTTTACCTCCTTACATCTGTCCCCAACATGTGCATGCTCAAACATTAGATAAAACGTTTTCACCTTGAGCCAGGTAAATCATAAAACACGAACATTTCCATTCCATCTCTTACAGTACGTAATCATTCCCATAACTTCTTCCTACTTTCTTTCCTCCTCTGGTTTCTTTACTTTTGCTCAGCCACTATATTTTTTTTAACAATACCGTCAGTAGTCAGGGCATTCTGCATTTTAACGGTCCATCACACACACACACACTTCCAACTGCTGTCCACCAATCCTACAGAATTTGCAGTGTCTCTTGACAGCAACATTAACACAAGCTGATTGCTCACTGTCACTAAAAGAAACACACTCAACACACGAAGGTAAGATCGTTTACGGATAAAGTATAGACAAATTGAACCCTGAGAGAGGAGAAGTTCAAAGGCAGAGCTGCAGTTGAATGCAGAGACTGTCTCCCTGTCTCACAAAAACACTCACACTTATGCCTTTCAGACAGTGACGTGCGGTCAGTGTATTGCCTACCCTGGCGCCGTGTGCAAAAAAATAAAAATAAAATAAAATTAATGTTTTATTTAATAAACTTCTATTTGTATTATTACTGTAAATTATTTTGATCTTTACATGTAATCCGCTTTAACTTTAAAAAAGTGTAGACGTTTTGATGAGAAAGGTGGCAGTTAGTAAATTACGCCAAAATAAGCAGTGCCTTTGCCTCCTATTCAATGTGGACGGCAAGCAAAAAATATTTTCGCGCATGCGCACTTCGATCTGTATTCTTCAACATATACGCAAATAAGCATAATTATTCATGCTTATTTTGACGTAAATGTGGTATGCTAGAAGCCTTTACGTTACATATCATTCATGGACCAATTAAAATCGAGATATTACTGGGCATTTACGCAGCTAAGGCCAACGTCATTACGCCGGCTACGCTCATTCACGTCAACATTGCAGCTGCCGTGTCCGCAGATATTTCAGACTGGAGGAATTTTAACAAATTGGATTATAATTTAAAAAGGAACATAATGAATAGCAAGAGAAAGGCCTGCGACAGCCTTGGATGGTGTATAGCAGCAACAGGGACAAACAATGTTCGAGCATTTCAAACGGACAGGTAGCCTACATGAACGGAAGGATGCTAGCTAGCTGTGCTGTCAGTCAGACTGGATTACTATAGTCTTGCTTCTTTCTACAGCCAGGGAGTCAGAAACTTTTTTGGGGTTTATTTAATAATAAGGTTGGATGAATTGATACCGAGTGCAAACCATTCTGCATTTTATATTCAATTGAGCAGTTGTGTTTTCATTGTTACTGACGGACAAACCTAAGCTGTGCAATGTGGATAAATGGTTACATTCTGATGCTAGACAGGTCCATGGGACATATGCTACTGGTACTTTATCTACTAAGACAAAGTTTATGGAGTGGAGTTGCCATCCGAGTGCTGTCTTTTATTTTGAAGCTGAATAGAAGTAGTAGTTTGACTCGTTTCCCTATGTTTTTTCGGCCCTTGGTGTGAGGGACGGGTCCGTTAAGTCGATGGATGCGATGTTTAATCATTTAGACCAAACTACAGTAGGCTACGGGCAAACCTGCAGTCACCGTCGTGACATTTCATATCCGTCCGTCCGTCTGTCTGTCTGTCTGTGAGAGAGAGAGAGGGAGGAACTTATTTGAAATCGGCCGTGCATGCCTGTTTGTCGTTTATTGTTTTTGATTTAACAATATATAGGTTTAGAGAAATCTGGCTTTCAGAACTCAGTGCCTACCCACTCACTGACCTCACTGCTTTTAGACAGACAAGCGTCTTGTACACAAACATCTACCCCTCAAACACACAAAGGGTATGCCTCACAGACTAAATATATCCTGCATTCATCTCTCATTTTGTCTGCTGTACTATATACATCGGAAAGAATTGCCTAAGTTCTGCAGGAATTCAGCAATTCAGAAAGACAAACAGAGGTATTTGTATAGTGCTCCCGTGCAATGTGTTTTTTCTTGTGGAAGTGTGAATCATCAACATTTTTAACAACGGGGTGCACTTCTGTATGCAACTGTGAATGAGTGTGTGTGAGGGTGGGTGCCTTGATTCTGATTATCCTGTAGATAGTGGTATTCTGCCTTCTTACTGACACTTGTGTACGCACTGCTGAGAAAGAGACAGAGTGCCAGCGAGCAAGAAGCAAAAGAAGCAGTATAAGGTGACAGGTTGACTTTTCAGTCAAAATGATACCACCATGCCAAGCTAGCATCGTGTAAAAAGTCAAAATATGCCACAATGAAAGCAATGTTGAGAGAAGCTAGAGAAGGTAAAGCAGCAGAGAGGAATGACACAGTAACGGGTAAGAGGGAGTGTTAGCAGGGCTGTACAGTGCGACAGTTTTGATCGCATTTGTTACTGAAATTGATCACGTGCGATGATGAATACAAGTCCATTCGCACTAGTGCTAGTTGATAATGAGGAGAGGCTGTCTTTGAAACACAGAGGAGAGATGCACAACATTGCTTAGAGGGCTCTAACACTCCAAATTGGGGTAAATGTAGTCTTAGGCAAGTAAGTTATTGAGTCCACCCTTCACTTTGGCTGGTGAAAGATATGTGTCCTCGGGATCTGTGCTTGTGCAGCGATTCTACCGTATATATATAAACTTCACCAACAGTAATAACCGGAAGGAGATTACCGCAGTTTAGCGTGTGTGCAAACAGAACATTTCCTGTACGCCTTCAAGTTAAAAGCCTGTTACTAGCCAAACGTGAGTTGACTTTTATTTTGAAGCCGGTAAGAACAGGAAGTTAGCGCTTCACAGCCCTGCAGTGGTCTAGCTAGAAAGGCAGCTCAATCAGCTGCAGAGAAAAGTCAACAGTTGTCTAAAAACAAAGTTTGAAATAAGCCACTGAAGAACAACTTCCAAAACATTCACAACAACCTATTTAATTTATCCTAAATTGTACCAGTATGTATACTTCTTTATTTAATAGGCTATGTTCAATGTTTTAAAGTTTGGTTTTAATTAACAGAAGGCCATTTTCTAAAAATGTTTATTATCATTAATATAATAATGATATGTATATACAAAACATATATAGATATAGATATTATTTTTATAGTTTTATGGGGAAATATAATTCTGAATCAGCAAAAAAATGCAATTGGCAGGTTAGATTCTTTTGTCTAAATTGCAATCAGTGCACCCCTATTCATTCTTCTATAATTATTACTGCACACACTAGGATATAATATTAATTGAGAATCTCAAATGAGACCAAGATGACAGGCTCAAAGGTAATTACAGTGAAATGCAAGGGTTAAGGTTATGCAAGTTTTCGATCATACTTTGTGTGCTACCAAATTTATTTTTGTGCTACTGAATTTTTTTGCTTGCTAGCACCAGTGCTACCACCAAAAAAAATAAGCGTACAGCCCTGGTTAGGAACAGTGGCAGGGGAGAAGAAGAGGAGGAAAAGTGTGGAAAATATGGAAGACAGAAAAATAAATGTTAAATGTTTTTACCTCTGTTGCAAGTTAAAGCTGGATCTAATTGGTGGAGCAACATGCTGCACTCAGTGTTGGGGTTTTAAGATTATTAAAACAAAATAATGGAGTAAGACTGGCTGCATTGGACATTGAGGATGTCTTCGCTGGCATGACGGTGGGGATACTTGCTTTGGGATTTGCTTTGTATGTTCTGTATCGCAAAATGAAGAAACTCATTGTTGCTCAAGCGGAAGGGAGAGATGGAAGATGTACAGCGTCGAAAGATATGGATGGAACAAAACAGGCTATTACTGCTGTTTGGGAGGGGATAGCAAAAATTGTATCCGGTATTGCATCTATCAAAGGAGACATCACAGCTATCAAAGGAGATATCGCTGGAATCGCTGATATCGAAGGAGACATCGCTGATATCAAAGGAGACATCGTAAAAATGGCTACAGTGGAAAGAGAGGATAACGATGAGTAATTAAAATTCATTGGGAAAATGGAAAGCATGTCAGTTGTGCAAGGTCAATGAATAATGAGAATGAAAATTGACTGTATTGGACTGCAGCTGCTTAACAAAAAAAATTAGCAAAATCATATAAAAAAAACAACTACTAAATTGTGTTTTTTCTTCTTTTTTTCCTGTAACAGTAAATGTGTATCTGAATCTGAATCTGATGAAAATAGGGGCGGGACCTGATAAGCCTTTGGTTTCTTCCGTCACCCTTCGGACAACACAAAGTATGATGTATGATGTGAAAGAGATAATTGTGTATTGTGTGGAATTGTCCGAAAGAATAATAATAAAAAAATAAATAAAAAAATAAAAAAAGACAGAGAGGAAGGATTTGACAAGACAGCAAGAAAGACGGGCCGATAAAGGGGAAATAACGACAGAGAAGGACAAGATCATAAGGGTCACAGAAAGGAAGAAGTGTGAGAGAGTGGATGAGGCAAAGGTGAGGTAAAGGAGAGAGGGAGCGACAAATGAATGGGCAGATGTCAAGTAAGGGGGGAAGGAGGGTATGATTATGGATCAGAGGTGAAAATGACAAAGATGAGATGGATGAAAGGTAGAGCCCTAGAGAGGAAGAGAAGGAGTGATAAGAGTGACTCCTTCTGTCGACACACAGAGGAGATGCTGACAGGACTGAAAGGACAGCAGAGGGAGAGAGGGAGACAGCACAGGAGGCAATGGTGTGAGGAAGAGAGAAAGAGGGATGAAAAATTAACAGAGGTAGAGACAGATGTAGTGAGTCAGCTGAGGACACATGGATGATGCGAGAGATGGATGGGTTGGAAGAAACGGGATGAATTAATGAGAGAAGAAAAGAAAGAAGAGACTTTGATACCAGATTGTGTGAAACCCATCCTATTAGAAATAGTTAGATCAAACATACACGCACGCACACAACAAAGTGAGGGATTCCGGTTGTCTCAATTCTGCCTACAAAATGACAAATAGTGAATGCTTTAATTTTTGTGATTTGGTTTTCTTAACATGATGCTTTTAATCCTTAGAAATTAATATGGCATTTGTAATAAAAAGGGTGGTAATGCTATGTAGTGTTTGCAATGACAAAGCAATACACTGATGTTTAGCAGGTTTAATGTGTATCATGCTGGCATGCATATTAGCAGGAAACTCAATGTGCAGCTTAGGCTGGTAGGAATGTCATCAGATTTGCAGATATTTAGTCAAACACTGAAGTATTTCACTAAACGATTCAACTTGTGAGGGACATGAATATCGTCGCTAAATTTCATGGCAATCTAATAATAATAGAAATTGTATCCTGAAGTAGAAAAGTCACTCTGCTGGCACTAAAGGAAAAGTTAGGGGACACCAAAGTCTTAAGGATTCTTCATGTGGAAACCGCTATTCACTATTGAATCGAAATATTCAACATCTCCACTCTAGACCAGAGTAGACCACTTTAAGTGGTTGAACAATACCCATAACAAGAGACACTGTTACTTTAAAAAGAGACGGGTTAAAAAAAATAGAGGAAGAAGGAATGAATAAAGGGATACAAAAAGAAGATAGGCTAAGAAAACGCAAAAGTAAAGAGAGAAGGATCTAAGAATAAACGACAAGTACTGGAGAAAGTGAAGGGTTATATTAAAACCAGTTCCTCAGACGCAGAAATAAAAAAAAAACATTTTGAACATGGGAGTATGTGACATAAGAAGGAGGAGAAAAAATAAATAAAGACAGAGAGGTTATGAAAATAAAAGAATAATAGGCAAAAGTGCAGCAAATGAACAAATCAAACAGGGAATTGTAAGGAATGAAAAACGAATTAGGCACAAGAGATTAAAATGATGAAAGATAATGGTAGGGGCAGAGTTCAGGATTAATTTAAAAGTTTAAAAGGTGAGTTTACAGCTCAGTATAAAAAGTACCTCGCTGACAAGTCTATTATTGACAGTCTGTTTTAAACAGGCAAAAGAAACAAAACTGCTCATACAGCTCAAAGCCATATGAAACTGAATAGCTGAAATACTTATGGACATAAATACAATAAAACCATAATGCAGTTGCCACTTATGTCCTTTCAACTATACTGCAATATGTGTATTTTGTAAGTGGTACAGTATGAGTACATTTGCTATGTAGTACAATTAAGATGGATGGTCATTGTATTTCCGTTGGAAAAACACTTTCTCTTGCCGACCATAATCTACTTCAGCTGCGGCTACCCAGAACTAAACCACAGCCTGAAATGAGAACTGTGCAAATGATAAAGATGCTTAAGGCAGCTGAAGTTTTCAACAAGGGCAGTTTCATGCAGGATGCTGCCCAATATCAAGTAATACTGTACTCCTGCGAATTCAAATGATCCCAATTCCCCAAAACATCAAATGTCCACTGTGATATGAAGTTCTCTGTGCACAACATAAAGGATATGATAAACTGGTGCAAGATACAAGTGGAGAAATACATGAGAACTACTTTCTAATATGTGTATCATGTGTTTTCATGTATGTAATCAAGTGTGTGTCAAGTCTGTAAGGTAAAGAAAAAAGCTGTCTCACTTTGAAAGAAGAGCATTTGAGGAGGGAAGATATAAAAACAAAAGCAGGGTATACGGTACTAACAGTGGCACAAAGGCAGACTGGAAAACATGTAGTGATGCTCAACGCCAAGTCAAGACCTTTCCCCATCTCATTTTATTCTCGCAAAATTAAGTCCATAGCGAGTAGCATCTAGATGAAAATATTAGTATGGTATTGCACGACTTATTCCGTGTCTGATATCCTCCAACCTAACTCTTTTTTTCATTTTGAATGAATTAGATAAGACATTGCATTCAACCTCAATAATAGGAAGGAAAAGCAATTCTGAAAATGTAACATTGTAGATGTATCAGCTCAGAGCACACAAATTACATGATTTATGATAGGTAAATAAATATCCCATCTTCTTCCTTCCTTTATACATGTAGAGTTAACAATTGTAGATAAAAATAAATGTGTAGAAAAGATTCAACACAAATCATGTTGTAAAAAAATAAATGAGAGTAGAACATTTTAAACAGATGCAAAATGTGAGAGGTGACAGTGTCATGTAAATTAAAGCTGTACAATAAATTGTTGCAAACCTGTTCCATCTTGGAAGCCAAGCTCCAATCACACATCTGTTCTGGCTATAGAAGTTTATTTACTTTAACAGAAACCTCATATTTGTTAATAAATAGCACTGTGTCTCTAATACTTATCACAAAGTAAGCCTTCTTTCCCATTTTCATCTGAAAATATAACTTGTGTGTCAGAAAGTCCCAAAAAGGTAACCTTTTGTTTGTATTTTGCCATTTGAAAGTTGTTAGGCCTCAATAAAACATGTGTCTAGGAGTAGGAGAAGTATGTATTTGTACAGTGCTGCTTGAAAGTATGTGAACCCCTTGAGCGTTTTGCAAATCACTAGATGTAATGTGTGGGTTACATACAAAAGTTGGCAAATCATTTGTTTTAACAATTGATTTCTGGTAAAGAAAAATTTGGAATTGATAAACAGACATCTGTTATTTCATATAAAAAAATACTGGTATTGATAAAAAATTAATTAATTATAGTTAAACTCAATACAATTCCAAACGGCTCAAGGGGCTCACATACTTTCAAGCAGCACTGTATGTACATATACTGATTATTTTGTTAATAAGTAAACACCTTTCCGGTACTTTAACTCCTGCTTACCAACACAGGTGTTTTCAGTTGTTGAGGCTGCTTTAAAGCTTGGAGTTTACTTTGGTGCTTTAAAGACCCTCATATAATCATACAATAGTGAAATATGACCAAGCACAACAGCTACCAGAAATGTCTGAAATGGTCAGTATGCTCTTGGAGGATGTCTCATCAGCCAAATTAAGTGATCTGTGTGGGTGCGCTTAAAGTGTCTATGGGCTTAAATCCATCAACAATATACTTAATATCATGTTTCTTTAATTGGGTTCAACCCAGGGTGGCAGGGCACCTCTCAAACAGTCTAGACCAGGGGTTTTCAAAGTGTCAGAGAGTGAGCCCCCCCCCCCCCCCAGAGAAAAAAAATTTCAACAGAGCCCCCCCCCCCCCCCCCAAAGAAAATAAAATCCCTGTGTGTTTTAAAAGATCTTTTAATTATTTTACAAATGTAAACATATTTTTGAAACATTCTAAACATTTGTGCGTTTTTAATACATTTTAACATCTTAATCCAGTGTTTTAATCCTGCTTCCTTTAAGCATGGTTAGTAGTGACTGAGTGTGCAGCGGAGTGAGAAAGATAGGCAGACAGACTTGCCCAAATTATTGACTAGTTAAATGTCATTCACACACCCAGTGTTTTTTCGCTAGTGCCTCCAATGTCCTGCTGGAGGAAAATAGTAGCCAGGGGAGAACCAGACACTCCTAGGGGGGTTATATATATATAAATACAGCCCTATAAAAGAAAATCTAAATAACTTTCTGGGTGTACACATCAAATTGTAGGAATCTGGGAGTGACTAAGGGCTTGTATACGTGTACCTGTATGTTTTGTGTTTTTCTAATGTGTGTATTATATAGAGAACATCTGTGTTGAATCAACAGTAAATCTCACAGATAATCAGTGGAATAGAATGCTATTTATATCTTTCATTTTCCTCTCTTCACCACCTTTCTCCTTCATTCCAATAGTCTTTTTGCCTTTCTCTCTCTGATCTCATCTTTCTACTCTTCCCTTCACTGATTTCACCTGTTGTGTCTCTTCTCTTTCCCAGTGTCCCTCCCCTCCACTCGTCTCTTTAGACCCATCGGCTTTCTGTCATTTCCTTCTTTTCCCTCCCATCTCAACCAGTCCATTTCCTCACATTTCTGTTGAGTCCATTTTTGCTAATGTCTTACATATGACTCTTCTTCTCAACTCTGCCTACTCTTCCATAAATATTTTATTCCTACTCAAGGAACTTTCCATAGTGGGAATCATCTAACCTTGAAGCTCCACACCTGTCTGGACACAGGATACCAAACAAACACACAAAATGACAACCGCTACAACCATCCAGCAGCCCACCTGCCTGAACCCATTCACACACGTAAACATCTTGTACTTACTCTGTGATTTCCTCTGTGACCGTGTGTTCAACCTGGAGTCGAGAGTTGACTTCAATGAAGTAGTGTTTGCCATTTTTGTCCACCAGGAACTCCACTGTGCCAGCATTCTCATAGCCCACCTGCAGAGACAAAAAAGGAGATTTTATAACTCTGAAGTAACATTTGTAAAAATGTCAGTTTGTTAACACTCAAGAATGAGCACTCATTCATCTTAATGAGACCTAAAACCAAACGACAAAACTGGAAGATAAGCTCTTGACAGCAAAACAAAAAAAACACAATTGCCTGAAACTTCTTAACTGTATATAAACACCTTTGAGTCATCTTTGGATTTGATATCATGTCTAATGCCTTCCATACACTAGAAGAAAATACTTAGAAAAGACTAAAGTCTGACACCAAATCACTGAGTTTTTAAGTCAGAAACTATACGATTTTGCAAAGACAGGGGATCTTATATTTGCAAGAACATGTAATGCATGATCACGCTAAATACTGTGATTGTGACAAACAGTAATGATCCTTGTGCGTCTTTTTTCAAAAACAGGCTTAAAAATAAATTAAAATGGGTACAAATGCCATTTTTTTTTAACCTTTATTTATACAGGTATATCCCATTGAGTCCGAAGACTCTTTTACAAGGGAGACCTGTTTCCCTTTCCCACGTTACCATTCACACACACATTCATACACCGATAGCAGGCTAACTATCGACATTCACACGAGGCAAGGTGGGTGAAGTGTCTTGCCCAAGGACACAACCAGTGGTGTAGTATTCGTGATACGCAGGTATACACAGGATACCCACTAAGAAAGCTCCAGCATTTCCGTATGCCCACTAAGAAATGTGAAATGATACGTAACAAATTCGATAGTGACAGAACTCAACTGTCATACTTTCATTCATAAATTCAACCTGTGCGCTGTGTCCCTGTGGAAGTCGCAACGGACTTATAATAGATAAACGGGACCAGGCATTACCCCAAGGCCCGTTTCATTACGAACGAAAAAGAAAGGGCGATGTCCAACCCGAAAATGCTGGCAGCGCGACGCAACATTCAGCTCAGTAGTCCCCTCGGGAGACGGAGCACACCAAAAGTGCGCAGGGACTTATTTTCTCCCAATGAGGAAAAAGTAATATTCTCAGTTTGCAACCGGTCTGAAATTCATATTAACTTTTGCGAGCACTCGGATCATCAGTGCAGTTTTCATAGGCTTAGGTGGCGATTGATTCACCCCGTCAACTCATGCACTGAGTAACATGACAGAAAATCAGAGCCGGCCCGAGGCATAATCGAACCAAGCGGTTGCTTAGGGCCCCCGACCGCCAGGCCTTGACATCGGCCGACCCGCTCTACCAACTGAGCCACAGTCACCCCATCTAAGACTTCCATTTAGCAAAAAAATTGTTTTCTCTTCCTGGAACTTTTCAGCACTGTGGTTTAAATTGCAATGTAGTGCTGTATCAGAGCCGGCCCGAGGCATAAGCAAACTAAGCGGCGTTTTTTTTTTTTTTTTTTTAAGTTTGTGTGTTTGATATTAACATCATACCATGCAAATGTGAGTTATCATACAAAAAAAGGAATAAAATGTTTTGGTCTAGATAATTAATAGCCTAAAAATGTAATCAGTTCATCTGGGAGGAAATCCGAAATTATCTGATCATGTCACGTTCACATCCATGCACAGCGTGTATTGAGTTTATTTAAAAACAATTGGAAATGGGGCTGTCCTCAGCTGCCCATGCACTGTGTATAGTCTATAGCCTATTTCAGCCTTGTCTGTGGAAAAAAAGATACAGTAGCTGGACAACAGAGTTCTTCTGCTTCGTTCCTCACACTGCATTTAAATGAATTCATTATATTACAGAGAAATATGTCCCGTAAAAGAAAAAGAGCACCAAGCCCAACCCATAATATTTTATTTTATATTAATATTTTTATGGAAAATCCATGTGTCCTTCTTCAATAGTTTCTAATTCATCTGACCCAGTGTCTCCAAATTATTTGTTCACACAAAATTTCTCAGATTTAGCCTCTTAATTTTCCTCTCAAAGTGCACCAGAGTCATGCATTTCACTTTAAAAAGGTTAAAAAAATCTCCCCGGGGGGGGGGGGGCCAAGGCTGTGAATACTTATGTACATATTATATTTTCCTTTTTTTTTTTTTTTTTTTTTTTTAAACACATTTGCAAAAATGGAAGCGTTGTGAATAATTTCCGTATGCACTGTATATCAAATTGGATAATAAAGTGTAATTAGTACGTTATGTTATGACTGCATCATCCTGTTCTGCAATAACATGAACATGCCTCTATTAAGAGAAAAAGAGTACTCATCTTTAGAAAATCCACTATGGGTTTTCTTAGCTACAGTTTAATATACCCAGTGGGAGCTACAAGCAGAGTATAATTCTTATATAAAATGTTGCATGAATAAAGTTTATTTTTATCATTTAAATTCTGAGACGAATTGGGTTATAACAATTTACTAAGATGATATGAGCAAAGCAATGATTGGCGTACCAACCATTTTCACCAACTTAACCAATCAGAACAGCTCAGTCTTGTTCCTAAATCAGATTCAGCCTGATTATTCCTTTAATCAAAGCTCTGCCATTGTATGAAATGCACCCCATTTTGAGTTAGGACAATTTGAGAAAACAAACTCCAAATATCATCCAAATATCAGAATAAATAAGAGCCAGTCGCAAGCAATCAAATGTCCAGAACACAAACTGCAAAATGGATCACCTAATTGTTCCAAAAATCAGGGATCAATTTTTGAAATGAGTCTAGGAACCATTCCTTCAGGACTGCTTTGATTTTCCAACATTTGGCAAGGTGAAATGTTAAGACAATCAAATATGCAAAGGAAAAGATAGGGTTGGATCCCCAAAGATGACCCAAAGCTACAACTACAGTTAATAATTGTTAGAATTTGGTGATTAAATAGGTATAAAGCTCAAGAAGCTCAAATTATTTGGAGAATAGTCCATTATGCATCATACACAGGTATGTATGCAAATATGTTAAATGTAATTCACTTGACCTGTGTAGAGCAACAGTTATTTACTAGTATCATTAAGTTTGTTGTGAAGAAAACTTATGTCAGGAGGAAATTGGACACAGACCAGGAGAACACATACCCACACGCAACACATGTATAAATATAAATTATAAACTTGTATAAACATCTGAATACAATTATTGAAACACTCTGTATTTTGGCATCTGTAGCTGCTCACATATTTTAGTGAGTACACCCCTAGAATTTATTCAAAAGTATCATATCTTTTCTTGGGACAACACTGAAGAAATGACACTTTGATACAATGTAAAGTAGTCAGTGTACAGCTTGAATAACAATGTAAATTTACTGTCACCTCAAAATAACAGAACACAGCCATTAATGTCTAAAATGCTGGAAACAAAAGTGAGTACACCCCTAGGTTAAAATGTCCAAATTGGGCCCAAAGTGTCAATATTTTGTGTGGCCACTATTATTTTCCCGCACTGCCTTAACCCTCTTGGGCATGGAGTTCACCAGAGCTTCACAGGTTGCCACTGGAATCCTCTTCCACTCATTCATGATGACATCAAGGAGCTGGTGGTGGTGTATTTGAGACCTTGCGCTCCTCCACCTTTCGTTTGAGGATGCCCCAAAGATGCTCAATAGGCTTTAGGTCTGGAGACATGCTTGGGCAGTCCATCACCTTTACCCTCAGCTTCTGTAGCAAGGCAGTGGTCATCTTGGTGGTGTGTTTGGGGTTGTTATCATGTTGGAATACTGCCCTGCAGCCCAGTTTACAAAGGTTGAATGCATGTGTTCATCGTCATATCCAGAGGTTGGCTTTTGAAAATAGACCTATGAATACTGCCAGCATTGCTGCAGGTTTTGAAGGGGTGGAGGGGTCAACCTGTCAGTGCTCAGACAATACGCCACACACCCCATCATACTGGTCTGCATGGCTGTCGTCCCAGAAGGAAGCCTATTCTAAAGATGATGCACAAGAAAGCCCACAAACAGTTTGCTGAACACAAGCAGACTAAGGACATGGATCACTGTAACCATCTCTGTGGTCTGATGAGACCAAGATAAACTTATTTGGTTCAGATGGTGTCAAGCGTGTGTGGTAGCAACCAGGTGAGGAGTACAAAGACAAGTGTGTCTTGCATACAGTCAAGCATTGGTGTGGGAGTGTCTTGGTCTGGGGCTAAATGAGTGCTGTCAGCACTGGGGAACTACAGTTCACTGAATGCCAACATGTACTGTGACATATCGAAGCAGAGCATGATCCCCTCCCTTCGGAAACTGGGCCGCAGGGCAGAATTCAAACATGATAACGACTCCAAACACACCTCCAAGATGACCACTGCCTTGCTAAAGAAGCTGAAAGTAAAGGTTATGGACTGGCCAAGCATGTCTCCAGACCTAAACCCTATTGAGCATCTGTGGGGCATGCCCAAACGAAAGGTGGAGGAGCGCAAGGTCTCTAATATCCACCAGCTCCGAGATGTCGTCATGAATGAGTGGAAGAGGATTCCAGTGGCAACCTGTGAAGCTCTGGTGAACTCCATGCCCAAGACGGTTAAGGCAGTGCTGGAAAATAATGGTGGTCACACAAAATATTGACACGTTGGACCCAATTTGGACATTTTCACGTAGGGGTGTACTCACTTTTGTTGCTAGCAATTGAGACTTTAATGGCTGTGTGTTCAGTTATTTTGAGGGGACAGTAAATTTACACTTATATAAAGCTGTACACTGACTACTTAACATTGTATCAAAGTGTCATTTCTTCAGTGCTGTCCCATGAAAAGATATAATTAAATATTTGAAGAAATGTGAGGGGTGTACTCACTTTTGTGAGATACTGTATACAGCTAGACAAGTCCGATAGCTCTTAACCTTCTGTGTGCAGCCAAGTCTTTCATTGTACATAAATGGTCTTGCATGTGTGTGCCTACTCTCTTTACATCCTGTTATGACACATTATTGTAGGAGCTAGTACCCAAGGCTTCATCGATGAACTGTAACCGGAAAGACGGTAGAAGACACATTCCAGCCTGCACATACTTAAGGACGTTAACGCATGAACACACCTCCATGGATTTAAGTGCACACAAATTCACACAGTATTTACCTATGTGTGTCAATCCATATTGAACTATCACTCAATGCATTGAATGCATTAACACCTAGAATAGATATTGAGTGTTCACTGTTTTATGAGGTTCACCGAGGTGCCACATGCACACATACTTATACAGGTGCACTTATAAGATTTTTTTTTTTTAAACCATTATATACATTCACACATTTAGCTCCCTACTCTTGACCACAGTGTGTATGATTGTACTTTAACCATTACAGCACTGAACAATATACAGGGATGTATAGCTTTGAATATGAGTTGACAGACAGATAGCTGGTACTGTACAGCACAGAGAGCAAGAGAGTGAGGAAAATGCATTAAGAACAATTCAGCAAAAAATTATCATGTATAGGGTTACTTTTACTTTCCCTGGTTTCTTTCTTTTAAAAGCATCTTAAAATTAAGGACCCATTACTGAGCACCTCCACTTGCTACACAGCACCTCACTGGGCAAGAAAAAGTCTCAACAGTCTAATGTGTAGTATAAAATCATTTATAAATATGATGGAGTACAGTAGTTGCAAAGAGTGGTCTTTTTTTCTTTTGTCCACTATAAGTTTGTGGCTTACCAAGCTGCCTGTAATCCTCAAGGCTAAAAACACCTTACTGCTGTGTGGCAGACAGCAAAGTGTGTTTATAAGAGGCAAACGTCAAGTGTCGAGGAAAAAGGTCGGTACAGCAGCTGCTGTGGTCCATTTGTAATTAACAACTTGATGTACTTTTTTAGCAACCGCAAACAAGACCACAAACATTGTACACATGACTGTAAAAGGTAAGGCACAATCACAATCACCAGGGACAGGGTGAGTCAAGGGGGAAAAATTATGTCTGAACTTACAAAGCCTTTTGTAGTCTTTGTTGTTGCTGATGGCAAGGTCAGAACTAGGCATACCTAAAATTTATGAGACTTTACAGCTTTCCAGAAAATGAAGGTAGTGGCAGCAAGAAGAAGTGGGGAGTGTTTACTTGGAATATAGTAGGGCCAGAAGTGCTGCTGCTGACCATTGCAATGCATCCTTCATATTCACATGCTTATCATATAATGAATTAAAAGAGGATAATCATCACAAGACCTTTAGCTTTTCATTAGCTTTACTTCACCCCAGCCTGTTGTATCATCTCAGAGATCTTAAGATTGTCCCTAATATGAGATGGGATATATGTTTGCAGCCTTGTGCAAAAACATTTGCCATTTTGTCTGCAATAAACTGCAGTGGAAATATTCCAGCTGTTCGGGAATACTAGCTTTACTGAACGCAAAAAAGGATCTTTCCCTTACAGAAGCAATGGTGGCTTTAACTATTGGTGCAAGTACTGTGTGTTAGGCACAAATAGAAGGCCCTTCTTTCAGTATTTTAGTCTTGTTTACATTGTTATGTTAGCACCACTTGAGAAAGAACACACAAAATACATTCCACACTTACGTTTATGTGAATGCAGAGGGATAGAGGGCAAATGAAGTGTTTATGTTTGAAGTACATTGCTGAGCTCTAGTTTACATTCATATTCTATAACCCTGAAAATATTTGGAGAAGTGCTCTTAAGATCCTTTTCTTTGCATGCGTATTTTGTGTATGCATAGTATTGTTTTCTGCTGGCATTACACATTGTTTAATCCTTATCATCTTTGCCTAAGGAGACTGAGGTCTAGGTTGCACTAGTCTCGCAAAGCCAGACCAAACTACAGCAAGTAGTATGGTCTGGAAGCACGCCGTTTAGAGCCGTCTATTCGGGGGGAAACTGGGCTGGCCTGTTTTTATTTCTTTAAACCGGGGGTTAACCCTGGGAAAACAGCAGCGGTGTCCATGCAAAATAGTGCCGGGGGGAACTTATTCTGATGGAATGTCTTCACGTCAGAGAAATGGCTAAATCTAACCCGCAAACGCCACAAAAAAAACTATTAAAGACAAACGGAGTACACATAGTGTGTGGCTGTGTGTGTGTGTGTGTGTGTGTGTGTGTGTGTGTGTGTGTGTGTGTGTGTGTGTGTGTGTTGCACAGAAGCACACAGGTTGACTGTGAGCGAATTGTTTCCTAGTTTGAGGGGGAGCTCAATACCAGAACGCCAGCAACAGGAAATGGAGGCGTAGCGTTGTTAGCCGACGCCAGCGCTAATAGACGCTGGCGGAAACGGTTCAGCCAGACTAAAGTTGCACTGACTTGTAAGTGTAGGAACATTACCATTGGTCCCTTTTGGCTTTTGTAGACAGTATCTTCAATTCGGCAAGTTGTAATTACCCTTGATGTGTCCATACTGTTGTCATGTAAATCCATTGCTATGTTGATGGTGTAGAATAAAGAGACAAGTCAAAAGCATGCTATAGCTGACGGTGTCCCAGCTCCACTTATTTCATATCATAACATGAGTGCTGGAAAAAGTTATGGTGATAATGTGAATGTTTTAATTTTTGTCTTACAAGAATGATTGAATGTATCAACACTGTCATCTGAAGTCCTTTACGCTTGGTATGTTTCATTGTTGTGGTTAAACATCTTAATGTAACATTATAGTCACTCAGCTTTATACAGTTGGTCCAATATAGAATTACATTTTCAAGTGAGAGTGTAAATCAAAGTTGTTTATCACTCAATAGTATCAGGTGAATGTGGTATGCTTCCAAGCCTCATCTTAAAGACCGACTTCACCAGTTGGAATATGAAGGTGTATTGAAGACGGAGATCCTATTTAGTATAAATGTGCAAAAAAAAATTTAATCGGATCATCCTAGCCTGAGAAAAGGCAAAAAGAGTGTTTTATGGTCTCACTGTCTAACCCTACAGTTTCCTTCTTGTGACATCACAGTAAGGGTTAGGATTAACAGGACAGCTGGGCCAAGGGAAGAAAAACCTGATTCATTATATTATAATAGTGAT
Source organism: Hyperoplus lanceolatus (assembly GCA_026929865.2). NCBI lineage: Eukaryota > Metazoa > Chordata > Actinopteri > Uranoscopiformes > Ammodytidae > Hyperoplus > Hyperoplus lanceolatus. The sequence goes on along the minus strand of CM049417.1, from coordinate 9,010,010 downwards.
TTTATAATGATAGAACGCCAGTTCCGTATGGGTGAAGTATTCCTTTAACTTCTGGGCTTCCACAAGACTAAAGTGTTAACATAAAGACCTTGAAGCTCTCAAGATATGGTTTACATTATTTCTTCTTATTTAAGACACAATGAAAGCATTCATTTGTGACCATACATTGTTCTAACAGAGTGTATTCTTTTAATGTATAAAATACTAATTTTATGTTTTAAGCACAAATGTGTGCAAAGGTGTAGGAGACTGCATACTGTTAGTTTTTTTATACTAGCCGAAAAGAAATATGTCATGTTAGCTATGATGATGTTTAAATGAGTCCAATAGTGCAGAAATGTAATTATTTATGGTGGATGGTAAAACGAATAACAATCGTTTCTTTCTTTGAACTCAAAGTAGACACAACTAACTATAGAGAGAAGGAAGATAGCAGCTGCAAGATGTTTTTGTTTTTTAAAACTATTTTACAATTCTATTGAGACCACAACGGTGCTTTAAAAACTGTCACTATACAGTATACAAATACTGTGAGGAAAAAGGAAATTGATGATTTTGTGTGTGAATGTGTGTGTGTTTGTGTGTGTAGTAAGTTTACAGCAGGGTGACAACAGAACTTAATTGTTTCAAACACAATGTTTTCTTAACACTGATTCCAATGAATGCATACACCTAGGTTTTTAAGTTATTGACAGACAAGAGTTGTGCCTATGTTTTTTTTTTATCTTTTATCTTTTTGTTTTATCTGCTGTGTTGCTTTACAGTATTTAAGAATATGCTAAAGCAAATAAAAGAGTGAGTTTTTTTTTTTTTTTTTTTGGGGGGGGGGGGGGGGGTGGTCCCTACATGTTAATCTCAGTAAAGCCCAATGGAAAACTGTACACAGTCACAATAGCCAGGGGAGGGCAAGAAGGATTTCTACAAAATGTATGACGGCAACAGTTTTTATGGCTTCAATTTAGAAATGGCAGCACTGCCTTGAAATACAAAATGATTGTATAGACTTGTCCTTTTTGTTTTTCTTATTGATGTGATAAATACACATTAAGGTATCACAATCTGAAAATGAAAAGCTGTTTCAAGTTGCTACACACAGTACCTTTAGATACATTCATATTCCCCTAAAATATTTGAATAACCAGTGCACTCACTCTTCCCTCTCTCATCTTAACAACACAGCTTCTTTCCTTCAACTGCAACTCTTCTATCCTTTCTTTCACTTTTTTGGAACTGTAATTGGAGTTAATCTGGTGCCAAGATTTTTTTGATATTTGATTCAATCATCTTTCAGACTGGCAGCACAACTCTCATCCGATATATTGCAAATATCACCACAGAATAACACAAACACACGCATGCTCAGAAATAGATCAGCTCCATTTCAGTGATGCCACCTCTCTAATCCTTTTGCTGCAGGGAGCTGCCAAGGCTGCACTGCTCACCCACCGAATCACACACACACACAAACAAACATACACAGTAATGCACACATCACATACAAGCCTAAAGGCATCAATACTCATGATCATAACAAAAGCATGTGTACACCCACACAAACATTGACACTCCGTCCCAAATGTACCCACACGTTCATATTTATCCCAACTGTAATGAAAAGGAGCTTGACCGGAATCCTCCATCCATTTACCAATTCATCCCTTCATTCCAGCTCTACTCCAGGCTTTAAATCCATCACTCATTTATTTCTACTTCAATCATGCCAGTCCTCTCACTGCTACCCTCTGCAATACAAATTCTGCTCATCCTCCCTCCTTTTGCCCATTCCATTTTCCATACTTGCAGCTTAAAAAGTAATTCGATAAACATAAAAGGAGGACAACAAGTTAGGTAATCAAATTTGTTAGAGGAAAACAAACGCACTTCAGGAATAGTAAAAGGGATACAAAGGCTTTCACAGATCTGAATGCCAGGAGGAAACTACAATAACAGGATACTTATTACTATTCTCATGGGAGAGGTTTTATTCAAGAGGGTCCTGTAATTGGGAAAAAATGACTGTTAATTCTAGTGGAGTATTGGGACAGGATAAGACTCCCTCCTGAATTTCTTCCTAAATGACCCCATGTTTAACACCTCAAAGTTTGCTGAGCATGGTCATTTAAATTATGTAATTTATAAACGGGTTCTTAATTTGGGACCAGAATAGCAAAACTTTGCTAAAAATGTGTTTCCAACAGTGATATTTAAATTCTAGGGATCTGATCTATGCTCGTCTCCATGCTGGTTAAACTGTCAAAGCGTCAAAGCCACAGCAAACTTAATGGCAAAGAAAGTGTGCCAAAAATAAGGGAACAATCGCAAAACTGGGTCATTGGATTTTTAATTAAAAAGTAAGAAACTTTAAATATTACAGAATCTTGCAAGACTTAGTGGTTCTTTTACGCTGTACTTAAACAGCAATGCTATGAGCTAAATTATGTTTAGTAAGTAGAATACTTACAATTGACGGAACAGAGACCAGGCTTAGCAACTATCACTGGTGGAGACGTAATGTTATTGTCAAGAACGCTTGAGCATCCTGGATAAATGCCATCACATAAGGTCATGCCTGGGTCCTTCATTTGAAGTGACATGTCCTTATTAAACCACTGCAATGCCAACCAACTTCAGTAAACATGCATGTTTATTCAGTGGATAAAGATGACAATACAATAAGGATACAATGTACCTTGCCAATATGGTAGCACCACACATACTGCCCATAAAAAAGTTATAAAACTATATTCAACCAATACAACACTTCTGAGTGAGAGCTTTTCATTCCTGCTTCACAGCTCTCTGATCCTTTCTTTTGCTTCTCTCCTCATCTTTTGTCCACATGGCTACCAATCAAAGTTATTTCTACACACCGTCATCTCTCGGTATGTGGTGTGTGTGTGTGTGTGTGTGTGTGTGTGTGTGTGTGTGTGTGTGTGTGTGTGTGTGTGTGTGTGTGTGTGTGTGTGTCGTGTGTGTGTGTGTGTATGGTTTGAAACTGTATATTTGTTAAATTTGGCCCCTGGTGTGTGAGTGGCATTCTTAGATCTGAACACACAGATGTGAACTATTAGACAGCAATAAAAGTGGATCAAAAAGCTATCATTGTACTTTTAAGATGGCTGCTGTGGACCATCAAATAAACACTGCATAGAGAATCAGATATAAAAAATTTTGTTTGTATTTGTGTATATTCGCAATAAACAGTGTTGTATGTTCCATCTGTATTATTCGTGCTTTCAAGTAGCTATTTGTGTAAGAAAAACAATCATTGCCATTCTGTACAGACATTCAGCTACACACTGTTTCAATGGGATTTTGGAGTCATGACATCAGTGATGTGGGTACAAAATTTATCGATCCGTCTATTTTTCTCACGTTACTGAGATATTCTGTGAACCGAATGGAAGTCGAAGCCCATCAGCCAGCAGTGTGATGGGAATTGTACATAGTCTGAAAGCAATGCAGCCAGAAGTGCACACACAGAAACAAGTGAGACGGAGAGGCAGAGAAAGAGGAAAGGCAAAAGACAGATTTGAAATCAATACAGCGACAGAACAGAAGACACTTAAAGGGAATTTACAGTCGGCATGTGGACATGCAGTATTGTGGGCTCATAGAATCGGATGTTTTCTATCAATTATATAAATATTATAACAAAAAAAAAAAAAATCAACGTATGGCCAATTATACTACTTTTCTGGTCTTAATTTCTTGTTAAAAACTGCTATAGAGCAACCTGACACGAATCACATCACAAAACTATGTAGATTTTCGGGACACTCTTCCTCTTACCCTAGCGAGCACAGCAGTCTCTCTCTACACACTGCTTTGAGCTTCTCCGCCCCTCCCCCCCTGCTGCAGACCCCCACTCCGTTGTGATTGGTTACCTTCCTTCCAGCGGCGGGAAATTTTCCAGGAAGGTGGGGGCATGCAGCCGGAGCTTGCCTGAGCGGCAGCATTACCATACATGGAAGCATGACAGAAACGACCCGAGCGTGACAGAGAAAACCCGGAAATTTGAACAAGTTCGGCTCGACCGGCTGCCATAGTTTTTAGTGTTCTGCATAGCCACCCCTGACGGTCAGCAGGGAATACGTCGAAATGCATGTACGTAATTATTTGATACTCTAGTATGGTTAAACATGACTATAAATCATAACAACGTTTATAGGTCATAAAAGTCGAAAAGTATCATAGGTCCTCTTTAAGGTGTGCAGAAGGGACAGAAAGTAAGACTGATCTGAAAATAATGTTGCACTTTTCAGAGAAAGTTTCTGTGGACTGATTGGCAATCATCAAGGCAACCCAAGCTGCTACATTATTTCACCATAAAATAATATTGGATATTCTGATAGTTTATTGTGACTTTCGTTTCACACCGAATGCCACCGTTTTACTTTTCTTTTACCTACTTGGCTCAATAAATAGAATAAAAAGGACATTTTGGTTTCATAATATTCATTTACGGACTTTTCATATAGAATGTTTTTAGATTAATTTGATATAACTGGACAAATAAGGTATGTAGGTCAAAATGAATAATAGTATTGCAAGTAAGCAGGTCAAAACAAGAGACGAATAAAAACACTTGCATACCAAGTTTTAAAGCATCAAAACTTCAACTAACTATCTTTACCTTACGTCGCTCACTCCAACCATCACACCATCTGTGACTTCTGTGATATACAACCCCAATTCTGAAAAGGTTGGGACGTTATGTTATATGTGAATAAAACAGAATGTGATCATTTCCTAATCCTTTTTGACGTGTATTCAATACAAAACAGAAACAAAATACATCATATTTGTTAAAACTGATTAACTTTATTGTTTTTTGTTAATTTACACAAATTCAAAATGTTGTGCCTGCAACACGTTTCAAAAAAGTTGGGCCAGGGGCATGTTAACCACTATGATTCATTATCCTTTATTTTAACAGAACTGAGTAAGCGTTTGGGAACTGAGGAACATTAATTGTTGGCATTTCGAAAGCAAAATTATTTCCTATTCTTGCTTGAAATACCACTTCAGATGCGCAACATTCCGGGGTCTCCATTGTGATATTTTGTGCTTAATAATGCACCATATCTTTTCAATGGGAGACAGGTATGGACTGCGGACAGGCCAGTCTAGTGCCTACGAAGCCAATCTACTCTTCTCACTGCACAATCAGCCAGCTCTCTCTTTTGGAATATAATACTGTAAGGACAAGCACATACAAAAGGACAAAATAAGACAAGAAAAAATGTGTAACAGCACATGTCGATTCATTAGACAAGATGCCCCAGAATGTCCACTCAAAGAAAAAGGGCCAGAAATGTTGAGGAGGCTAGAGCCAGAGGGGATCAAGGCAGACCTGCTACATTTGGGAACCTACTCTCCATTATCTAAATGAGTGTTGATTTCATGCTGGTATGACCATCTGACCAATTTTCCTGCGTAAAGTGCCACCCTGGATGCCCCAGAGCCTTCTCTCTGTTGCACTGCAGGTACCCTTTACTGCAAACAGTTTTTGGTAAAATAAGAATCTTTGAAAGAAGCATCAAGCTTGTGACCATAGGCATATAACCACATTCTCCATCAAGCTCAATTCATAAACCATAAATTACATTTCTGTTTAATGCTATGCACTCCAGCACTCCAGGGTTTTGCAACTACTGCCTTACTTTTGTGGTACAAAAGAAAGTAGCTTATGGTTTATTAATGTACATGGGGCAACTTACATTTTTTTCCCCCCGCATATCCCTCCCAGTAGGGGTCATGGTGCAGGGTTAGCCAGAGAGGGTAGAGATGATGGGCACCATAGATGTATTACTTTAGTAATACACTTTAGGGAACTTAAGGGAAATATTGCTGTATAACTTATTAACACCACTTGTTGCCACAGTGGGCTCTGTTAAGGGTTGGGATGTGATAGCTAATATATTCAGTTTTGAACAGTATGCAGCTATACAGCAAGTACTGTTTTTTGTGATTACTATGTAGGGAAGAGCAGGAGCCTTAGTAGAAGTCCACAACATATTTGTGGAGGTGTAGCTCTGAGGCTCAGCTATGTGTAATGCAAGCTGAGTCTCTGATGAGGCTAGTGCTGCCCCAATAACCGGTTTTAATTACACAATGTTAAAAGAAAGCAAAGATGCAATTTCAGTCTTTGAATCTAATAACGTTTACATTCAGGAATGCTGAGGACATTCAAATTACGTGTATGCTTGCTCTATCCATCTTGCAATAAAGAAATAATGTTAAATAACATTTTGAAGATAATCATTCCAAATCATGCTTTCTAAATGGCAATTTTGTTGAGGAGAATATTTTTTAAGAAATCCTGCTGGACCAGCTGGAAAGTTAATTATTTTTCTATCATAAGGGATGATTTCTTTTGTTAAATCAAATACAAGGGGCCCGTCTAAATACCGGGACTTTCTAATTTTTAAAGTTTTGACTGCACACACCATTTTTGTATCCCTCTATTCATCTTACTTACACCTGATATATTTTAAAACTACCCCTTAGTTCACCACTACTCCCATAACTAATATCCATTTCACCTCTTTTATCCTCTCATTTTTACCACTCTTTTCAAAATCTTTCTTAATATGAGGCATTAGTCCTCATTTTTGTGTAAGTCATCCTGTCATGCCTCCCCCTTCTTTTTCCACAGATATTTATTTTTCTCTTAGTCCCTTCAGTCTCTCGTCATACTCTCATTCACCCTTTGCTCTTTCAGCAGTTAATGGAGGCATAATGAGCTTGTTGTCTACGAAATGTTAAGGAGGAGTAAATACAGCTGCGTAGTGATCAAGGAGCACCGCACAACACACAGCTGGAGCAAGCAGGCACACCCATGCCTCTACACAAATAAAAAGACAATACACACGGCTGCAAATAAAGATTAATCTTTCACCGTCCACAGGCATGTGCCTACTGAATCACAGATACATAATTGCATTTAAATAAATTCTCAGTCCCGAAACACTATAAGTAACTTGGTTTAAAAAAATCAGGCCAAATGCCGTTTTTCCTTCCTGCAATGCTCTCATCCATTACACAACTCAATGCATACCTTCCTACTTTAGATGCCACCCCTTCCCTTAATCTCACTTCTTCCTCCTTACCCCCATCTTTCTCTTCCTCCATCTCACTTCTTGCAAGAGGTAGTCAGGGCAGAAAAGTTTTTTTCTACTTCATAAAGACTGGAGTTGTGTGCATGTTCTAACACCACCATTAAGTGTGTATGCGACACTGCGGCATTTCACATAGCCAGAGGGAGTGAGGAATTACAGATAGAGAGAGTGAAATGAGGAACCACGAGGGAAGGAAAGACGCAAAGGAGGAACTGGAATCTTGTGTTTGTTCCTATAATTATGCATGTGTGATGAGCAAATGTGTATGGTATAAAGGATAGTTACAAGAGGTGAGTATCAGCCATTCGGTTACGTGCTCAAAGTAAGTTTAGCTCCAGTGCTAATCAGACTTGGAAGGGATTGTTACCTTTAGGATCAGACTACTGTGTGGATAAGGCATGATACTCCCAGGACGAGAGGCACCTATTTGCAGACCCATGGGGGAAACCATTGAAAGTGGAGCTCCACCGGAAGCCACGCCCCGAACTCATTTCATTGGTCAGAATTGTAACCTACTCTGAATTTGTTGTCTTCTTTTTGTTTTACTGCCGGAGTTCACCTAGCGGTGAATAATAATACACAGTTTCCACCGGTTATGGTGCTAGTACACAGTAAAATACGTCAGTTTGTTAAGGGTCCCACGTGGCCAGGACGGTGGTAAAATGTTAAGGTAGAAGATGAATGAAGCAACGAAGCTTTGTGTAAATCTTCTAAAATCTGTCTCTTTAATTCACAATTATCACACTAGGTCAATCACATACAAATATAAACTCTTATAAATGAAACACAAAAAGTGCCACCACATTAAAATAAACAGCTCATTTTAAAAAGCGGGGTGAAAGGCATTAACGTCTGACACATAAGGTGACAGTTTCCATTCTAGATCCTGATTGATTTATTACCAGATCCCTTGTCCTCTAGTGATCACAGTTTTAATTATTATATCATTTCTATATTCATATTAGGCTATTGCACCATCGATGCTCGTTTGTGACTTTGTGATCACGCAAATGAACGTAACAATCGTGTGCAGCCGCAGAATTACATTCCAACCAGACATAAATAGCCTATGTTCATATTAGGCTATTTAACGAGGCTCGTCTGTGACTTTGTGATCGCGCAAGTGAAAAGTAACGATCGCGTGCAGCCGCAGAATGAGATAGGCTACAATACAATAGGTTTATTAATCCGAACACAGTTAGCATTAGCCTGCACTGCTGCAACAAGGCTCCAACTGACACTACGTAAAGGCTATTTACAGCTTCGTTTAAGAGGAAAAGACAAGCATTTGTTTCCAGGACTTCTAAGATAAAAGTTCAACTTTTTGTGTTTTATTTATAAGAGTTGATATTTGTATGTGATTGACCTACTTGTGATAATTGTGAATTAAAGAGACGGATTTCGGAAGATGTAAGGCCTACCCAAAGCTTCGTTGCTTCATTCATCTTCTACCTCAACATCTAGGCTACTTTTTACCACCGTCCTGGCCACTTGGGACCCTTAACAAACTGACGTATTTTACTGTGTACTAGCATCATAACCGGTGGAAACTGTGTATTATTTTTCACCGCTAGGTGAACTCCGGCAGTAAAACAAAAAGAAGACAACAAATTCAGAGTAGGTTACAATTCTGACCAATGAAATGAGTTCGGGGCGTGGCTTCCGGTGGAGCTCCACTTTCAATGGTTTCCCCCATGGGTCTGCAAATAGGTACTCTTGCCCAGGACGGAACAATGCCCTCGGCGCCCTGCCAATCAGCTCTAGATAGATTTTTATCTCTCTGATTAGTGGTTAGTTGGCTTTTACTGATGGACTGGCTGGGTGATTTGACAGATTTTTGTTTTCAAGTCAGATATCCATGCAGATATATTTGTACAATATATTTACTAAACTGCAATAAACGTTTTCCATTTTAATCTCATTCATTTAGAAAACCAAACTGTGGGAATCAAGAACATGTTCATGTGGTTATAGTCGATAATAGTTCATAATTTAAATCCCTTAACGTTCACATATATTTAACTCCCTCCTTCACACAACTTTCCAGCTTGTTCTAGGGAAAAAAATCAGATCTGTATCAGAACATACAGAGTAAGAGCAAAGCAGAGAAGAAAACAAGAGTTAATGTTGAAGAGAAAGATGGTTAGTGCAATGATGGATTCAATTATTGTGTGTGTGTGTGCGCAAACAGACACTTGTCACAGACAGTGTGACAGTAAGACAAAGACAGAACTGGGAAAAGCTGCCATAAAAAAAATGACAAGCAAGAGAAAAAACAAGAATATGACATGAGATAAATAAGGGAAAGTCCACAGGTGAACAACAAACAGTTAGAACACAGAGGGAAAAAGAAAATTAAAATGAATTGAAGAGAAGAGAAAAGAAGCTAGAGCAGGTTGACTGAAGTATTGTGCACATAATAATATGTGCATAATCAGGGTGCTACACTATATAGGGAAAACCGATGATGTCAGTGATTCCGTGTTTGTGTGTTACAACGGTATTCTTTCAATTGCCGTAATGAAAAAATATGCCGTGTAATGTGTGCATGTTTATAATAAATGCAATAACAGTGTTTGACCATTTGTAAGCACCAATGCCTGTGTTGGTAGGTGCTATAAAAGTGTTAGTGGCTCTGCCTCCCCATGGGGGCCTGGTGAAAAAAAGTATACTGTAGGTGTGACATATTGGTTGGTGATGATGGGTAGAAAATTAAACCAATTCCTGTGAGTGGGACTGTGGTGCAGCAAAGACATTTAAAGAATGTGGAACACAAACCAGTTGGTGCCCGAAAAAATACAACTGCTGCTTCATTGTCTATATAGCATCTTAAATATAATGCAGCTTAAAGAACTTAAAGAGGACCTATGATGCTTTTTGACTTTTATGACCTATAAACGTTGTTATGATGATTCATAGTCATGCTTAACCATACTAAATTATCAAATAATGACTTGCATGCATTTCGACATATTCCCTGCTGACCGTCTGGGGTGTCTGTGCAGAGCACTAAACACTATTCTAGCCAGTCGAGAAGTCACGTCTTCAAAGCGGTCTACCCTTTCATAATTTGTGACGTTGCATAAAACCTTGTGACGTCTCCACGCGGATGTTTCCATGTATGGTAATGCTGTCACTTCCCTGTTCGCGTCTGCCTCGCGCCCTTATAGGTCCATGCTCGCGCTTCCCGCCACTGAAAGTGTTCCGGAAGGAAGGTAACCAATCACAACGGAGTGGGGTTTGCAGGAGGGGGGGGAGGGGAGCGGAGATGGCCGAAGCACAGGCGGAGGGAGCCGAAGCACACACACTCAAGTGTTGACAGGATGTGCTGGATCGCCAAAATAAGAGAAAGAGCTTCCCGAAAATCTACATAGTTTTTTGTGATGTGATTCGTGTCAGGTTGCTCTATAGCAGTGTAAAACAAGAAATTAAGACCAGAAAAGTAGCATAATAGGTCCTCTTTAAGAAAAATTACATGCAGTGATTTTTTTGGTTTCCTTTGTTTGGAATGTAGGTTATATTTAGTAAAATTGTAATGAGTCTAAGTGCTGTAAGGTAAAAATGAGTATTTGGCTAAGGTAATGTCATTGTGATCAGTTCAATGTAATCTTGTAAAATGCAGTGTTAGGGGAGAAAATAAAACAAATAGGCTACAGTTGAAGTAGAAATAGTTATTATTACCCAATAGTAATACCGCATACGTTTACCAAGGTATAATTTGGGGGAGGTTTAAAGGTATCAAATTGGATACAAGTTAAAAAGGAGATTGGAGGAGTCACGTGACGCTGGAATACGTGATGGCAGCTTGAAACGTGTGCTTCTGCTGTCTTTTGGGTTAATATCCTTAATACATCCTAAAATAAGTTCAGATATAGGCATTTTTCTTCTACATGTTATGTGGAACTAAATAATGTCAGAATAAGGTAAAGGTTTGACGGTTGGCTGTAATATTGAACAGAGAAAACTTCGCTCAGCCGCACAGACTCTGCTCAACATGTGTACGAAGGGAGTAGCAGCCAGCAAAGATGCTACAGCTAGCACTACCACGGAGCCCGGCCAGCCTGATATGGCTCAGATTCACGGGATGCTGAGCAAAATATTAGAAGAAACGGCAGATCTGAAAGAAATTCGTCGGTCTATGAGCTCCGTTGATACAAAGCTATCCGCCCTCATTGCTCGTATTACGCAGGTGGAAGACCGAGTGAGTCAGCTAGAGGACGAGCAAGCTAACATAAAGGCAAGACCAGCGGCAGCCACTAAAGAGGACATACAACTACTGACAGACAGGCTGGCCACAGCTGAAGACCGATCCCGACGCAACAACCTCAGATTCGTTGGGATACTGGCGGGGGCTGAAAAGAGCAATGTGACTGCGTTCCTGAACGAGTTTATTTCAGCGACCCTTGGCATTGATCCAACCCCGGGGGGTATCGAGGTGGACCGCGCTCACAGGATCGGGACGCAGCTGGAAGCAGGGGAGAAGAATCATGGCCGAATGATTGTGGCGCGCTTGCTACGATACAAAGATTGCCAAGCCATCCTGGAAGCAACACGGGAAAAGAAACGCCTGAATCAGAAGAGATTTTAAACATTTCATAATTTTGGTTTAATTGCTTATTAATTATGAAGTTATGACTTTTTGAAAATTTTTAATGAAAGCGAATGTGAAAAATGGGCTGAATATGAGGATGGTTGAAGATAGTTTGTGGAATGAAGCATGTTGAAGATATGGCCATGCATGAAATTGGGCGGAATAATAATAATAATAATAATAATAATAATAATAATAATAATAATAATAATAATAATAATAATAATAATAATAATAATAATAATAATAATAATAATAATAATAATAATAATAATAATAATAATAATAATAATAATAATAATAATAATAATAATAATAATAATAATAATAAATACGCAGAATATCAATGCATTCACACCAATGAGTCTACACATAAGCTTCTGCTTTACGAAGACCACATTTTGTGGCTTACCTCGGACCCAACCAGATCTATCCCAGCGTTATTGGACGTTATCAAGTCATTCTCCAAAATATCAGGGTATAAAGTCAACTGGTCTAAGTCAGAGGCCCTTCCATTGACCTCATACTGCCCAAAAACCTTATTTCAGACGGGGCTGTTTCAGTGGCCCACTGAAGGCATACAATATCTTGGTATTCTCTTCCCTCATCAAATTGATCAAATAATCAAAAAGAATTTGGACCCACTTTTTTAAAAAAAAAGACATTAGATACAGATTGATGGTCACCACTTTTCTTATTATTATGGGGAAAGGTCAACGTCCTGGATATGAACTGTATCCCGAGGTTGAATTATTTGCTTCAATGTCTTCCTATTGCAATACCCCAGACATACTTTAAAAGGTTTGACCAAATTTGCAAAAAGTTTTTATGGAATGGTAAACGTGCAAGGATAAAGTTAGAAAGGCTCCAGGTTCCAATCAATAAGGGTGGTATGGGCCTCCCCAAGCTAGCCCTGTATCATTATGCCTTCTGTCTGAGACATATTGCTCAGTGGACACTGCCACCTGAGAGAGCCCCTCCCTGGTTTGAGATTGAACAGAGATCGTTTTACCCACTTGCCCCTATAAATGCTCTGTCTAGCACTATACCCTCCAAATTAAAATCTCACCCTATCATATCCAACCTCTTTAATGTGTGGAAGAAGTTTTCTAAAGCTTTTAATATCAATGTCTATCTTAATTCTGAATCTTGCATTTGGAATAACCCAAAGTTGTGTATTAATAAACATTCTCTTTTATGGAAAGATTGGGTAGAAAAAGGAATTATTACACTAGCAAACCTATATGAGAGGGATAATATAAAGTCATTTGAAATGTTGGCTGGTGAATACAATCTACCCAGAAATAATTTCTGGAAGTACTTGCAAATGCGTCACTTGTTACTTACTGTAATAAGGAGAGGAATAGAACCTCAACAGTCAAACCTTCTTTCTCAGACTACGAAAATAATGGGTTTGGGGCATGAGGCTTCCTTATTCTATGCAATGTTATTCCAACAGACTGTTACCATATCTTATGCAACAATGTTAACTTGGTCGGCAGATTTGAACATTGATGTTACACAAAAGAGTGGGATCATATTTGTAAAAACATCAAGAGGGTGTCAAGAGACATTAAAATTAGATTAATCCAGTTTAAGATTCCTAATCGCTTTTATTGGACTCCAAGCCGACTGTTCAGGCTGAAGCTGCGGGATAATGCAGACTGCTGGAAGTGCTGCAGCTCAGAAGGGACTCTTCTTCATCTGCTCTGGGAATGTCCCATGATTCAGAGCTACTGGCTGAAGATTCATGATCGCATTGAAAACATTACTCGGACTACCTTGGAGTTCTGCCCAAGGCTGTATGTTTTAAATGATCCACAAATAACATCCAACTGTGGAGCAGCGGACTTTTTTCAGACCAGTATAATGGTTGGAAAACAAATTATCATGAGAAACTGGAAGAACCCAGGTGAGCCCTCTTTCCAGGAGTGGAGCACGGAGTTGGCAAAAGTGGCATCCTACAAAAAAAATCTCTTTCAACATCAATGACAGGACTAAACAATATGTGGCGAAATGGGGAAAGTACATGCAATATATTGCTACCAGATGAGAGAGTGCTGCTTATTGTAAATCTGTACAACTGATCCATGTGTGTTTTTCTATTTTATATACATATTTTTTTTCTATTTTTTTTATCTATTTATTTAACTATTTATACCGATTTCTATTACCCCTTTTGACATAATTTTTATTTGCTTTTTCAAAAATGAACCATCACTAAGGGATAAATTGTAAGACGTCAATTGTTGTGTTGACTACAATTCTGATTACATTGTTACAGTGATGTATAAAAACTCAATAAAATACTAATTACAAAAAAAGGAGATTGGAGAGAAGAGAAAAAGTCCCACCATTCTAACACCACCCCAAAGTGATGCTGACGATTCATACAAGTTAAAGTGTAATTTACTAGCTTCTGTGCTAATGTAACCCAGGACAGTCCGTTAGTAGTTGGGGACAAATATTCTTTAGGCAGAAAATGTCACTTATTGATCCAATAAGAAACTTACAATGACAGAAACAGCAGAAACAAGAAAATTCCCCAGAAAGGACTAAGACATAAACCCGCAAATCAAAGTGTGTGCCCTATTGTAACCTGGGTTTGTCTGCACTAACCAAGGCTCAACAGCTTTTTGGCAGTAGTTGTCACTACTAATCAACATACTTTACAACAGACAGCTAGAGTGCAGAGTAATCCAGTAAACATATTTTTTTATTACATTCCACTTAAGAGAACTCTTTTACATTTAAGAGGGATACAATGGGGACATGTGTGTCCAAGAGTGGCAGCCAGCCAAGTTGAGATATATTCGCGCCACAGACCTCTGCGCTTTTGTTTAATTATTTTACCTTTTATAACAACACAGATAAAGTATATCCTCACTTATCCATTCCCTACATTACTGACTGTGCCCATCTATTTTGCATTCATTTTGACCAAGGTATTTGTAAATACATTTAATTTGTTATCCAATATACCCTAGTGTCTTTTTTTGTTTTTTGGTGTTCAGATCAATCTAATCTTATTGCTGAGAGCAGGGGCAATCGGTAGGGTTGTAACATACTAAAGGATCTATCATGAAAAGCAGGCCAACGCCAGTGTTTTACCAGTCTTAAATGATACACTTAATACAGCCATGCTGTCTCTCGTTCTCTGCAAAAATGATACAAACAATATAAAAATAAAAAACAAACTTAATTAACAAGACGTCAAGCCCACCCCATCTCTCAAACTGCCTTAACGATGGAAAGTCTTGTGATATTAAATTTAAAGCAAAGGCGTAGCTCATAACATTAACAATGGCTGAGTTTGTTTAAGTGTCCCAGTGAGCCAAGCCAGTGAGGGATCATACATACATAAATTCAGCCATTATCACTGTTATAAATTATAACTGGGCTTTTCCTGAAAGAGCATGTCAATGTGTACTGTGAAATGCCTATTAGTAACTAAGTGAGGAACAGCTGACAAAATAAAGTACCTTCCGTGTTAAAAGCTCTTTGTTGTTTGGTTAAGTTACGTAAATCATAGGATCAATGATGGCATTAAAAGCTTAAGTACTCCTAGCTTTTAACCGTGTTATTCTGTGGATACTTTAGACAGTTATCTAAATAATTTCTGTCTTTGTTTGGCATCTGTTGTGTTTTGGGATTTTAGATTGTCTTTATGTAGTTGAGATGTTTTGATCACCATTTTAAAACCACTTTGCTAGTTATACTGCTACGGCTGTGAACATTTGTTGTTCATAATAATGGCAATTTCACTATACTTCAGAATGATTACCGTACATTGTGATTCAAATGATTACAAAGTTTTCTTGCTTCTCTCCCACCATGTTTTACTCCATTTTATTCACTCCATCCATGCACCTTTCCCCTTGGCTCTAATTTCAGAAAGGACAGTTGGCTGAAATTCCCGCGAGCTGGCAAAAAGAATCAATACCTCCCCTCTTTAGTCTTTCCCTCACTAAAGTCCCTGCATTGTGTGACCACATCACTTGGTTTCTGTACACTTCTTTTTTTTAAAGTCTCAAGTTTCATTAACAGGTTTATCTTCTACCTTTTCCTTCCCCTTTATACTCCTCCCTTCTCCATACAGTTTGCTTTGTGTATTACTGTCTGTTGTTTTATTCATCTAGACCTATCCTCCATATTTCCCTCCCTTCTAGACAGTCCACATCACTGCTGAGGATTGTCTAAGGAATTATATTCCTTTTAAGCCTTATATGCCATCTCAATCTCCCATACAAACTTCCCGTTCCTAATCCACCACAATAAGGAAACATTTTCCATCTTAATATCACACTTACTCCAGGGCATGACATTTACAAAACATGCAGGGCACACCGGCTTGAGGATTCTGCAGGCACGAGGAGACAAGCTCCAGATGCTCAAAATAGCACCCATCCAATCACAAGTGCCAATGTCACCCGGACATCCAAGACCCTGCACTATTGCATGCGTCTTACATTACACAACCACAGCAGAATCTGTCTTTGCTTTCAGCAGACAATGGAGAAAACTGCACAAGAAGATGAGGATGATTGGTAGATAATGCAAATGTTCATTACTTATTTGTGCGGATAGCAAAGTCATATTTGTTTAGTAGTTCCTTTAGACTACTTGTCAATTAAATAGTGCGGGCAATGTTGCAACCTTAACAGCAGCTTTCATGAATGATTTTCCCGACTCGGGAATCAGCGACGCTCGATGGTCACAACACGAAATCATCAGAAAAACACACACATATCTACTATGAAATGCTTGGCACCCAATATATTTGATAGTTTTTATGTATGAGCTTAGATATAGTTGCGGATATACTAGGTTGGCATGAAGTAGGTTGTAAGTCTATACATGTTTTGGTTAGATTTAATTTAATTTTATAGCGCTACAGTATAATAATATACTTCGGGAGTTGGGTCTGTGTATGGCCAGCGGGAGAGCAAATATATGTTGTGGAAAAAGTAGCTGTGTACAAAGTTAAGGCCAACAAATCAATTAAAACTGTGTATTTCGTTATAAGAAATCATGTTATGAATTTAGCAAATTATTACATGCATCTCTTTTCAATAACATATCACCCTTCAAGTTTAACGATTCTGGAGCCGTTGGAAATGTGTGGATCTCACATGAGGGAAACAATGCTGTGGAATAGGCTATAATCCCATATTGCCCTTTATATACATATAGGCCTACAGGTAATACATGATATTTCATAAAATAGCTACACATATTTGCGAAACTGCTTTATAAAGACTAAAATTACTGTGCCAATCATGATATTAATAATAATACATTTTATTTAACCCATTGATGACAGCTGCTGCGCGATGCCACAGTGGCTCTCCTGCCTGATGCTGCATCGCGCAGCATTATTACTTTATCTAATTTTCATGGCATTCCCAGCATAGAATGCACTGTCATTGGTTCAAATACACATGAGGTGGGTTTTGTTGATTTTTTTAAGACCACGTGACCACCCAAAAGTTGTGTGGTTTGCCGAAAATCACGTCAATCAAAAAAATTAAAAAATAAAAAATAAAACAAAATAATAATAAAAATACGCCGGCTATGTCGGCGACAGAACAGTTATTGGCGTTTGGTGCGCAGAATCAAGGTCTACTATAGACTACTGACGAAAATCACACAACACATTGCATCTATTTATAAACAATATTTAATAATTTTCTAATTCATCTCATTTTGACGATTTTTAGAAATATTTGTTGGTTTGTAAGCGCTAAGGGAGCATGTTTAAATAAAACCTATGAACCTTAACTTTTAAATGTATTTTATTTCATGTTTCTATGTGCTACACAGGCTTAGATATTAAGGTTTTGGTAGACTTGGCAATTCGTACTATTTCTTCAGAAAACCCTCAGGCATTAAGGACATGCATCCTAGATTGCCATAGTCATCAATGGGTTAAAGGTGCCTTTCACGACTTAAGGACACCATACAATCAGAGAAATATACAGTTTAGATATGAACAGGGATATGGAGTCAGGGTTTTAATAAGCTTTGATGTGTGTGTGTGTGTGTGTGCGCGCGCGCAAATTCACTTTGCGCACAGCACTGGCTTTCTTCCCAGCTGCTTTCTTAGCAGTCACCTCCCTATTTTCCTCATGTCAGTCAAAGTGCTGTGCTTATTATAAGCGTAACAATATTCAGGAGCTATTGAGCATATACCATTTATGTTAGACTGTGAAATGAAACTGGGAGAAGTGGGATGACATGGGCGGAGATCGTGTGCGCACAATTCACTACAGGTGCGTTCAACTGTGCACAGGTTGCATGGTTTTATACATTTTAAAAATTATTTGCATACACACATTCTGAGGCTCCAGCTGTTTTGTTTTGTTCGTTTTGATTTTTACATTTTTATTGAGAACTTGCTATTTTTAAAAGCCACAAAAGCTGTGCAAATCAATCAGAATAAAACATCACTAGATGCTCTTTGAAGCTCAGACCTGCGTCAAGAGTTGCATGTATCAAGTGAACATTGCCTCACTTTAAATGGTCAAAAGCGGGAAAAACATTTTTACACACAGGGCCACACACAATGTGCAAGTTTTAAGTCTTTTTCTTACTGAAAATATTGAATTCATCAACAGAACATATCCATCAATATTGGCTTTCTGATATAAGCTGTAACTAAACGAATGCAGAGGTAATAGAGGATGAATGAGAAAATAAATTGAGCAGTTCAGGAGACAGAGGGAAAAAAGCAGATTTGTAGATTTACAGTAGGTGGGGTGAGGGGGGGGGCATAGTGGGACTATATGGGCAAGGTCTTTATGCATCTGTAAGTACCAGTAATGTTTGTAGTACACTGATCGCCTCCGGGGACAAAGTGTCAATCTGAGTTTATGAGCTTCTATGTATGCGCGTGTGTTTGTATGACGGGGACATGACTAATCTGAGCAAGAGCATGTCATATTTTAAATCACCGTCACCATGGTGATTGACAGCAGAACTTATTACACATTTTAACACCCTTAGAAATGACAGAGGCGTGTACACACAAAGAGAGACCACAGAAGGTGACAGCGCAAGAGGCCTGAAACCCTAGAGATGGTGATAGCAAAGACAGCTACACACCCAAACGCAGCATTTAATGACAGGCTTGTCTTGAACACACAAATTCACAGTACCGCTATTATTCAATTAAGGGTAGAGTGAAGCTTTGCAGACTCCCACTGTTGTCAATGACACTCCAAACATTCTAGACGGACAAATATAAAATTAAATGGGAGGAAAAGTTAATTCCCTCCCAATTATAGGCATCATGGAGACATTTTTCCTCTTTCTATAAAACCCATTTTTCCCATCGATTCAAAGTTCTTCAATGTCATAGGAAAGCACCCCACATGAAAATATACAAGGTTGTAGTGCCAATGATAGTTTATAGGTAATCTATATTATTAAAGGGGTCGCTTCGCGTCGGGCCGAATAACGCCCTCAAACTGTGGTATAATGAGCACATTCCACTAGGGCTGCAACTAACGATTATTTTGATAATCGATTCATCTGACGATTATTTTCTCGATTAATCGATTATTAATCGATAAGTGTTTGTCCGTAAAATGTCAGAATATTGTGAAAAATTTTGATCAATTTTCCAAAGCCCGGGTTGACGTCCTCAAATGTATTGTTATGTCCAAAAACAAACAGATATTTCATTTGAGAAGCTGAAATCAGAGAATTTGGAATTTTTTTGTTATATTACTCAAAACGATTAATCGATTATCAAAATAGTTGGCGATTATTTTAGTAATCGATTAATAATCGATTCGTCGATTAATCGTTGCAGCTCTACATTCCACAGCCTGTCGTGAGCTATTGCTTCAGTGTATCTTTCTATTAATACAGAATCTGTATATAGGGTTGCACAAGTTACAAAATCGGCAATCGAGATCGGCTGAGAGTCCAACCTCAGTGTGTAGGTTAAAGCAAAAGCAGAATATACTGTATGTGTGAACACACACACACACACACACACACACACACACCACAGGTTAAACCAAAGAGGCTCTAATTAAAGCACAAACTGGACTGGACGCATTAGCTGCTTGTTTCAGATGGGCTTTATCAGACCCGCTCCACTGACATGCTTATGCTTTATGTCCCACAAGCCCGGTCTGAGCTGGGAAAGACAGCTTTTAGCTTCAGTGCACCTGACTCCTGGAACAACTTACAGCTAAAAATTAAACTAAATACATTCATATCCTTTGGCCAATTTAAACAGACTATCTTGGATCTGCCAAACTCTACCTGTAACTGTTTTAATTAGGCTATATTGTACTTTATGCCTTTTGGTTGCTGCCACTCTTCCCCACTCTGTAAATGTTTCAATCGTTTTGTTTTCTCTTCTCTTCACTTGTTGTGTATTTGATGTATTTGCATTGAATGTGTTGTTTGTATTGTTGTTTTGAATTTGTTTTGACTCGACGTCATTGGAAATGAGGGTCACCCCTCAATTGGTCTCTCGAGGATAAATAAAAGTTAAATGAAAATGAATGAGATGGGAGGGGAAAGGGGATGGTGGGGTTATGAAACCAGAAACATGGAAGCTGAGGCAGAGAAAATGCAAGACCCTTGGGGACTATCTGAACCCTTAAACACAAGTGTTTTGCTAGACATTCGAGGGCTTATCTACTATCCAGTGTCAGAACTGATCTAGGAGACACTGCTTCCACCACCTCATGGAATAATCTGCACCTCAAAACAAGAAAACAAGTGCAGCATTTTGCATCTATGTTGTATTCTTTTCCTTGACAAGCTGAAACTTACATATAGTTTCTGCATGACGTGAATATTACAATCTGCAACTACAAATGCAACTTCACACTGAAATCCTTTACTTGATCTTAAATTCAAGGATTTGAAAAGGGAGAAAATATTTCTGCCGCATGCAACAACAAACATGTGTGCACTCACACAGATAGCATGTCGCAGTGGTGCCTGTGTGATGAAGTTGAAACATGCCCTTGTACTGAGTCAATGAGGTCCTCTCAGGAATAGTAAATGGGTGTATGCGTGGCTGCATGCATGCTGCACTCTAGATGGTTCCCGACATCAACTCATTGTCATTTGAGGAGCGCCATCACTCTCCACTTTCAAATGATAATACAAAGTAAGTCATGGACAATAGCTCATCAATGCTGCTCTAAAATCATACAAACAAACAGACATGTTTCGTCACTTTAAGGAGATTTGATGCTGCCATTTGATAATTGCAGAAAAAACAATCCCTACTGGAGCAAGGTCACTTAATGAGTCTGAAAGTTGCCATCTCTTATATAACAATTTTTCCATCAGTATCATCAAGGTAATTTCTTATTCAAATCAGCATCATTGTCTCATCCTGTATTCCCACTCTTCTCTTATACTATACATTCCTCAACCAGCCCATTACCTGAAAAGACCATTACTTGAAATCTCCTCAGAGATGAGGCTTAATGTTTAAGCGATGCTGTCATAGTAAAAGGCTTCTTACAAGGCAAGCTTTAACTTTGCAGCGAATGTTTTTGCTTGTTCTAATCAGTGCACAATTTTGGAAGATTTTTACAGAGATACGCACTCAAAAACTGTTCAAACATTCATTTCCAGTATTGTGTTTACTGCTATCCATCTGACTATTATCTATTTCCAGCCATTTTCAAATTGTGTTTTAGCTTTTACAGTTAAATTGTGTTAATTAAATGTCCCCATTGTTTGAATCACAGATAGAAAACACATTCATGGGGTGCTCCAGTGGCGTAGTGGATAGAGCGCGTACCATATTGGCTACGGCCTTCATTCTAGTTTTGGTAAAAAAAAAGAAAACACATTCATTTTCCTTAGGAGAATCAAGTTGTTTTGAAAACCAATGAATTACATTGGGTATTTGCCAAAACTTCCTAAATACAACCTAATACTTGAGTATCCTCGAAATTTTCCTCAAGTCCGCCAACTTCTTTAAACAAGTGGTCAAAACTGTAACGCAATACATACATTGACACATTCACATTCATGTGATGACACCTGCCTTCACAATTTAAGGGAAGTACAAAGATAATAAGCTGTCTTAACATTCAGGCCACATATACATGAATATTCAACATTATGTTAATACACACCTCTTAAATATTTGAGCTCAATTTAAAAAAATTAAGTAGGGGTATTGCCATTATACCATTAAATCCTCCATTCATTCAAGAGCCTTTCCCAAATGTTATAAAATTGGGTAGTTAATCTAAACCTAAGGGAAATGCCTGCTTTAAACTTAAATTACAAATGGAGTAAGAGACAGCCGAAATTAAGATATTTGTGAATGACTGGTATTGGCCTCGACACAAAAACACACAAACGTACCGATTTGGCAAGGGTGACAGAATCTGCGTGAAGTCTGTTTCTCAGCTTAGGATCCAGTTGAAAAGCCGGTGCAATCTCCACAACCTTCAAAACAATAGGGTGTTATTGATAATGCCACAGTATGACAAACTGTCAGAAAAAATGCAGCATACTGACAATGTGAGGAAAACAATTAAATTGTTTGCATTTCGACTCAATGTTTTTTTATGATTTAGCCCATATATAGTACATATAATGTATTTATCTATTTTATGATTTAGCCTGACACTGAGGAAGTAAATTTGCATGTTATAGCATCTTCTGATAGAAAACCCCTTAAATGATTTCATTATCATTTAAAATTCATAGATATTGTATTAAGATAAATGTATTATTTACTCTAAAGTCATGCATTGATACCCTGCATTGCTCTCATTTAATGGATGTTACATTATTGGAGGGCTCCTTACCATCAGTGACTGCACAAAACATTGGAAAAAGGCCACTGAGTGCAATTACTTTTCCTTTGCAGAACATTATCTATAATGTTAAACAACTTAATAGAAAAAAGAACGTAAAGTTGCAGCCATAAAACCAAAACAATAAGCTTAGAGATTATAAAATGCCCTGTTAAGTTGAAGGGAACTGGAAGGTTTACAGTGATTTTTTTCACATTAGGCATAGTCCCCTTGGCCATTGAGTATATAAAAAAAATCTGTTTGTGTAGTTTTAAATGCTTAATATTGTTTCAATTTCTTCCATATCATTACATTACATTATTGTCACTTTAGATTCAGCAGGACAGAGGGAGTGAATTATTTATACTCATGTACATATTTTTGTTTGCTCTTGCAATGGCTGCTGTGTTGGTAGGGGGGGTTTGCCGAGTTGTATGGTTGATCTATGATATTGTGTCAAACAAGTCAACTCATCCAAATAAATAATGGCATCCAGTTCAAAACAAAATGAACCATGTCTGATTTAAAATTATATATACAGCTCTGGAAAAAAAAATAAGAGACTACTCCAAATGTTCAGTGTATCTTGTTTTACTCTTTAGAGGTGTATGTTTGAGTTAAATGAACATTTTGATTTTATATTATAAACTACTGAAAACATTTCTATCAAATTCACAATAAAAATATTGTCATTTTCAATAAGTAATGTAGATAAAGAGTCAAGAAAAATCCAGACTGTATATAAACCCCAAGAGCAATTTACATATTTTTTTAATCAAATCTCCACCCCACCCCCCTCCCACCCTTAAGAAAAACTCTAAAGTATGACTCGCATTTCCAAGGCAAAGAACAGCTAAAAATATCCAATCGGCACTCTACCATCCCTAATCTATTTCAACAACTAACTATTCTTGTTTTTGAAATTCAAAAAGATCTAAGATTAAGGGCAAACGCAGATTAAGTCTCACAGAATCAAAGAGCAGCAGCTCTGGCATGAACAGAGCCGCTAATATGATTAACATCTATAATTTGATTAAAAGGGAGAGGAAGAAAGTGATGAAACACATGACTGAAACTGCTTTGAGGTGACAATATGTAATGAAATATTACACGTCTTAATTAGCTTCCTCTGATGAAGGCATTGTTTTATTGAGTGACGCTTAGATGTCTCGTTATCAGACATTTTTATTACTTTGACTATCAGGTGTTGCTGGAATACTTCCTCTCTTTCCAGTACAAAAAATCTGGGATAGATAGCCCTAGCACATGAATGAGGAGCATTTGAATAGCTATATAGATTATTTTGAATTGGTGGAGAATTATTGCAGCAGTTATAACGAAATTGTTTATTCACACCACATTAGCAGTGGCACATTTGTATTGGTTTATAATTATTTTGGCTTCTTCTGCTTTGGACATCGTATACGCATAGCCACCAGTGATGAATAATCATTTCTATGATCTCTTTATTTGTTAAAATGTTGCTTAGTCAGCTTGTATACCTATATGAAAAAGGGAAAGAAAAAACTACAGTTTTTGGAATATTCAGTAAAATACAGTTCTTGCAGATGATATTCCCGCTGATGACTTTTATTTTAATGCCTTCACAACATCATCTTCCACTTCATGCAAACATACATATCAGAAATGCCATTAAGATAATCTTATATAAATTTAAACATAAGGCTGGGTAAGATGAACTCTTAAATGAGGACTTCACCTTTTGATGTCGCCGTTGAATGGAGCAGTCTCTCTCGTAGAGGTGGATGACATTACCATATTTATCTCCTAGGGAGAGAGAACAAAAGGGGGTGAGAAAATGACAGAGGGAGGGACAAATTAGAAGATAATCAGGGTTATAAAGAAGATTTCTCCTTGTTTCACTTCCAGGGAAAGACAACCGATTTAGTCGTATAGAAACTACAGACAGCATAAAAACTCTTCATTTCTGGACATGTAAAAAATTCAGGCAAAATCTCACAATGTGACTGCTGCTAAAACCCAATCTGTAAACATGATTTAAATGACAAATGTATACAATATAATATACAAAATGCCTGATAATAAAAAAGGACAGATGCAAGTTTTTTTTTTTTTTTACAATAATTTCACAGGCAACTCTAACCATTGTGCATGGAAAAACATGTCATTTCAAATCTAAATTGTCAATTATTTTCTCAATTAATTAATCATTTAGTCTATAAAACATCAGATAGTTCTGATTTCAAGGTAAGGTTTCGTCCCACCAACATTCCAGAGCCAGTTTACAATAACATAAAAACATGGCTAAAGCAGCAAATCTGAACAATGGGAGCTGCAATTTCTGGCGTTATTTCTTAAAGGCATGCTTAGTAGAATTTTCCAACAAAACAAAGAATAGAGTCATACATAAATAATCCCTTTTGTGCCCCACTTAAATTTGTGTTGGTGTGTTTATCTTTAGAGCACCTCCCTCTGGCTGTACTTTGCTTTGTCCAGTTTTGTCTTGATCCATGAAGACATTATGGGCCTCAACCTTTGGGGTGTGGGGTGGGAAGTGGGTTAACAACCAATATCAAATCAAATATTTATTATTTTCCGCAAAACCACTAATTGACTAAAGGTGGAGAACGCTTGTTGATATTTGAAGTAACCACTGCATTATTTGACGCTCAGTGTTCCAGCCTTCCAGACTTTAGCGCAGTGCTAAAAGACGCTGTGAGCAGCCATCCCATTGGATAAGCCCGTCATGTCTGAGGATGGAGCAGACCGCAATTCTCATGCATGTTTTATAATAATAAATGTCAAAGCCAATTGTAGTTGGCTGGCAATAAAGATGGTCCCAAAATAGCTTACTGGCCAGTGCTAGCTTGACTGCCTTTATTTCCCATCTGACCCTTTTCTCGTAGATATCATTTGGCATGTATACATATCTGCCATTCCCATTTTTGACTGAAATTATAGTGCCATTACTATTGCCATGGCTGTTTTGCGTTTAATGATGCTAGTTAACGATAAGTCTCTTTTGCAGTTTTTGCAATGTCACCTGGCTCAAAATAGATATCCCACAGTCTAACAGAGTACAACAAAGAATGTATTAGACTCATCTCACACAGTAGGACCTGCAAGATTGCCGTTATCGCACACTGTTTAAGGGCAGGAAAAAGTACAAGGATGAAAGCAAAGAGAAAGCAGAAACAAAATGAGCCCGTGGGAGGTTGGGAAGGGAAATAAGAGAAGGCAAAGGGCAAAAAAGGGAGAACACAAACAGGAGAAACAGGAAAACATTGGATTGAAAGTAAAGGAGGGATGCGGACAAAATACACATGGGGTAGGCAAAGACATGGTTTTCAATGGGTAACTCAGAAAATTAACAAACTCCCTGCTAGGGACGTACACGTAGCGACTAATTACTCAAATTTGTATAAAAGGAAGTTTTAAATTTAGACTAGTCGACTAGTCTATTAGCAAGAAAACACTGAGAAAACCAAGCACAATGTAAACTATTACATTCATACAGCCTTAACTTTCTTAGACAATCACCAAACCATTAATATAAAAGTTGCTGTAATGTGCGTCCAACATTTTATTTATCTTTCCGTAGAGCAGTTTATTAATAAGATTGTGCACACGTAGCCTACCATCACATTAAATCGCATCCTTGAAGCGATCCACGTATGCCGTTTTGTCTGGGGAAAATAGTTGTTTTAAGTGTGTATTTTTTTTGTTAAACTTAAGTGCTGTGCTGTACTGTTTGCTCCTCG
This sequence comes from Hyperoplus lanceolatus, assembly GCA_026929865.2. Lineage (NCBI taxonomy): Eukaryota > Metazoa > Chordata > Actinopteri > Uranoscopiformes > Ammodytidae > Hyperoplus > Hyperoplus lanceolatus. Next base: position 8,983,756 of record CM049417.1, on the reverse strand, counting down.
CCGGACCTCAGAGTCCAGCTGTGTGTTATAAGTTTGTCTCCGCCGCTGCACATAAAGCCAGTGAAACCATTTTAACAGCTAAAAAAAAAAAAAACACTTGCTGCTTGCTGCTTACTTGCTTTTCTCTGCGGTCAAGAAAACCTTTTTTACATCCCTCTCCCTCTTTTTACTCACCTTGACCTATAAACACACGTGCATTCTCATACAGTCTATGATTCTCACACACTTAATGTTCATGTGAACTTGCTATTTTTCCACGTGCTGGGCAATTATTTACTAATCGACTAATTATTCAGATGCCAACTAGTGAGGCAGTGGACGTTTAAATGTTTAACAAACTAGTCATGTGCATCTCTACTCCTTGCATGCCCTAAATAAAGTAATGAATCACTGTGCCCACACAAACAGAGAGCTACAACACAGTAAATGAATATGCACAGATGTAAACACACAAACACATGAGCCAAACAGGGCCGCCCATAAGGGGTAGAAAATGGGAAAGCTTTCTAGGGCCCAGCCACCAAGGGGGGCCCAGAGAGAGATTTTTTTTTTTTTTTTTGCAGATGATCCAAATTAGCCAACCTTTATCATGAACGCTATATTCGCAAGAGAACTTTCTATAATAAAAGAAAACATTTTATTCATTGTTACTTGGGTAAAATATATTTTATATTGAAAAACTAAAAATATCATGGGTTGTTTTTTCCCCCTCAAAACCGTTGCATGCAGCAGGTCAACCAAACAAGCGTTAGCTATGTATTGATGATGAGCAAGCTAACCTAGCATGCTCAGTGATGCCAGGACCTGGACATATATCAGGGTACCAGAAAAGAAAGGAAAAAAAGGAGGGAACTGTCAAGGGCTTAAGACCCCCGAAAAATTCCTTAATATCAGTATTTCTGCCAGCAGAAGTGGATTTTCAATTCAGAGATACTGTGATATTTCATCAAGTTTTGAGGTGTCTTTGTGAGGGTGTTCTGCAAATTATTCTGTATATTTTATCTATTATTTTCGAAGAAAATTTGAAAATTACATATTTAGCCTGTAAACGAAGGTGGCAGATGGTTGTTATACTGATGAGGAAAGCTTCTGGTAGCAGTGCCATCATGATAAACCCCCCCTACAGCATTGGTGTGTCTAAAAGCTTACATTACAGTAAATGTTACAGTAAATGTGCCAAAAAGCAGGTGCAGAGATCTTGCAAGGGCGAAAAAAATTCTGCTTGCGCGAGCATCATCGGTGTCTCTGCCCACAATTATTACCAGTAGCCCACCCTAATCTAACTGGCTACAACCGGCCCTGTGTACAGGTATGTGTTTATGTAGGAATTAGAGCATCATGCACATTGATACAACTTCAGTATGAGTAAAGGGGGCCCAATGACTGGACCTTTTCAGGGGCCCAGTCATTTGTCTGGGCAGGCCTGGAGCCAAACAGATGTATGCATTTTAACATAAGGAAAGCACTTACAGTGCAATGTACATGTGAACATGGGTGCAGAAGTGCATACACATACAAACAGTATATGCTCAAAGTTCAGACCCAATTCCTGTAAGTACTGGTTCAACAGTGTTGAGTTTCAGTTCTATAATATTGAGTGGTAGTACAGTTATTATAAGAAATAATGGCTGTAGGATTTTCTGCTGGCTAATAAATCTCATTCACTCATTGTTTGTCAGTCGCTTTCCCTCAGCACTACAAAAACAGACACAATTTAAAAAGGCAAACAAAAGGAAGCTATAGGATGCACTTACCTAGGATCTGTACTTCAATGTGTCTTGGCTTTTCAACAAACTTCTCAATAAAAAGGGCTCCGTTCCCAAAAGCTGCCAGGGCTTCCGAGTAGGCTCGCTGGTAATTTTCCTCAAGTTCCTGACAAACAAGAAAAATCTGAGTTAGAACTACTTTCCAAAAAGCAAGAGAGTCACAGTAATGAACGACATAATAGAGATTATACTTCAAAGTCTTTAAATCTCTGCATCAGGTTAGTAATATTAGTAAAATCTAAAAGGTCATGACTCAATCTGTCAATCGTGAGAGCCCAATCCAGTCTCAGTATTGGCTTAAACACACTACAGACCCAAATGAATAATGATTTAGCCTTATAATTCTAGTTCTATAAACACAGGAAAAACACTCCAACAAGGCTCTATAGGTTTAACTTCTAATCTTTTTCTGTTCATGTGTGTGTTGACAACATCAAAAGCACTACTTCCATAAGTCCTTGACAGAGTTTGGTAGATACATTGTATTGGGAAATTATTAATCGGTTATCAAAAAAAAAAGTACTTGCTTTTTTAATTGCTTTAAAACTAATTGTAGGTATTGCAGTCTTTCTATCTAATAACCAATGAAACACCTTTGGGGTTATAACTGCAGGTCTGACAAAACAATTCATTTTAAAATGTCACTTGGCATCTGGGAAATGGTGTTGGTCTCTTTCTCACATTTTCAAGACAAAATGATTAATCAACAAAATAAAATGGCAGTTTAATATATAATAAAGAACATAACAGTGTACATCCCAAATTATTTCCATATCCACTTATTTTACAAAACATTTCAAATTACTGCAAAAAATACCTCTTAGGATCAGATCTTAAAGACATTATCAAATGGTGATTGAGCTTATGACCTGTATTTGCTGTATTATACAGTCTATGTTTTTATAAAGACATGGTCCTAGGCCCCACATTTTAAGGAATTGAAGAAAAGGTCATTCTGCACACTGTATGAGCTGCTGTGTATGAAGTTCCCGATCTTCCACGTATAATCAAACGCTGCATGCATGCCTGGGCAAGTGTAGTCCCTGCGAGTGCCCATGCTTTAGCGATAGAGACTCTGTCTGTACGTTTCATAACTTCTAGGTCACAATGGCGGATCAAAACACAAAGAGACGTTGCTCAGGTAAGGTCTAAGATGTGACTACAATTGTCAGATTATGTTTAGTTTCTACAACTGTTTAAAAAAAGGATACATACATTAATTAAAATGCACACAAGAACCCATTGAAAATAATACTTACAACTTGCATTCAATTATAAGTATTGAAAAATAATATACGATCACACACTAAAAAGGTGTGACATTTTAAAAGACTCAAAGTCAGTAGAATTCCATTTGTACTCCTTACACATCAGTTCAGTCCATCTGTCAGCTTTGGCCAATTGAGCTTTGATACATGTCGCTGTCCTTTTTTCTTACTCTTTAGGAAAGCACATCACGTCAAAAAAATGTGAATCTTTATTTCTGCCATGCTTTTCAGTAAACATACATACGGGCCGGCTCATCCTACAATATGTTGAGAATAGTTACACCCACTCTGCTAATTCAGCATAAAAAAGGAACAACAAGCAGGCCCTAATTGAATAAAGAAACAATCTACACAATGTTGCTTGGGGGATCCCAAGAGTACAGCTAAATCTTTCTACAATCAGCTGAAGAGGGCCGCCTGTGACTGAATAACTACAAATGTCAACTGATAAATTAGACTGGGTTACAACTTAGACAAAGTAATTCTTTCCAAGGGATTGTTGAATTGTGAGGCCCATCACTCAAGTAAAAAACAGCACTGATATATTGTTATCCGTTGTGTAGCTTAGTGAGGAACAGCATACAAAAAGTTCCTGTTGACATTGCCCATAGTTATTTGCATTTCACTGTGTCAAGGGTTTAATGTGTGGCCCAGCCAAAAAGCGCCATCCTACCAACATAACTTCTTCTATCTGATTGGAAAATAACTAGCTGCTGTCATACTTGAGAGGCAGAAACAGGGGAAAGCTGTGTGTGCTCACATGGCCAGCAACCACACATACACCAGCACCCCAACTGCTGCTGGCTCGAGCAACAAAGCTGACGCAAGGCCCCCAATGAAACAATGCAATAGAAATATTGAGATATTATTTTTTGCCCATATCGCCCAGCCCTAATTCCTAATAATCATTAACAGAACATTTTTCAAAGTGATAACTTAGCTAGATTCCATATCATCCTAACTAAACTCAAGAGTAACATGACCCATAAAATCCTGTTTGGGCCGACAATGTACTCCATCAAAGTAGTGTGAAGTCTTCACTGTGACAGCCCATCATTGCTGTCTGGGTGATGGCATTGCTACATGGCCAAGAGGAGATACATGAGGAGGATAGTGACAAATTGAAAATGCAAGTTATTGAAGACATTCCTTTAAGATAAATACAATAAGTTTCTTGTCCTATGGTTTCCGGTCTACTGATCATGTTAATTTACTTCATAAGCTTTAAATATTTTTTTAATTTAAAAGAGGGCTCATGATGGAACAGGATGCTTCAAATGTGTTAAATGATCATATAAAGCACATATTGAGATGCACATTTGAGAAGTGGGCACTCAACAGATACAACATTGCCACCCATTCTTAATGATGAGCCTCAAAAACAGTTATCACTCGGTGTTTAATAGGTCACAGAGGCAATTTCAGAGCACAAAAAACAAAACAGAGTGAATGATTGGAGGCTTAAGGTATGAATGACATTTAGTTATTTTCAAAACATTTCACCTTTATTCAACAATACAGAACATTTCTGGATATCAAAACCAAAATGTATCATGAGGCATCTAGCTAGTTTGGTCAGGGCCAGATTTATGTTAGAGGAAGCAGTTTAATTACATCTCTCACAGAAGTGGTCATTTACAGCAGCAGCTGATGGCCTTACCTCATACTCTTTGACCACCCTCATGCCACGACCACCTCCTCCGTACGCTGCTTTGAAGATGATGGGCAAGCCATACGTTTGGGAGAATGCCTGCGCCTCCTGTAGTGAGGTGATTGGGGCATTTGTTCCTGGAACCACAGGTAAACCTAGACAGGGGTTAGTTGAGTAAAAGGAAACATTAGTGAGTGGTTTGAGTATAAAGATAAAGATTTGTGCTTTATAGTAAAGAAATTATTATCAAATTCATATATACACTCAACAAAAATATAAATGCAACACTTTTGTTTTTGCTCCCATTTTTCATGAGATGGACTTAAAGATCTAAAATTCATTCCAGATACACAATTGTACCATTTCTCTCAAACATTGTTCACAAATCTGTCTAAATGTGTGATAGTGAGCACTTCTGCTTTGCTGAGATAATCCATCCCACCTCACAGGTGTGCCACATCAAGATGCTGATCTGACATCATGATTAGTGCACAGGTGTGCCTTAGACTGTCCACAATAAAAGGCCACTCTGAAATGTGCATTTTTTTGCTTTATTGGGGGTCTGGGGACTCAGAACCAGTCAGTATCTGGTTTGACCACCATTTGCCTCATGCAGTGCAAAACATCTTCTTCGCATAGAGTTTATCAGATTGTCAATTGTGGCCAGTGGAATGTTGGTCCACTCCTCTTCAATGGCTGTGCGAAGTTGCTGGAGACGGCTTATGGTGGAGAAATGAACATTCAATGCACAAGCAACAGATCTGGTTGACATTCCTGCTGTCAGCATGCCAATTGCACGCTCCCTCAATGCTTGTGACATCTGTGGCATTTTGCTGTGAGACAAAACTGCACATTTCAGGGGGGCCTTTTATTGTGGACAGTCTAAGGCACACCTGTGCACTAATCATGATGTCAGATCAGCATCTTGATGTGGCACACTTGTGAGGTGGGATGGATTATCTCAGCAAAGCAGAAGTGCTCACTATCACACATTTAGACAGATTTGTGAACAATGTTTGAGAGAAATGGTACAATTGTGTATCTGGAATGAATTTTAGATCTTTAAGTCCATCTCATGAAAAATGGGAGCAAAAACAAAAGTGTTGCGTTTATATTTTTGTTGAGTGTACGATAGACTTATATCACATATCATGTGAAACCACCACAGAAAAGACTGCCAGCCACTGTTAACTTCAAACTGCATTTTAATCTGACAGGACTGCTGAAACTCAATATAAATGGAGCCGAAAGTTCAACAATTTCTTTCAGTGGCAGATGGAACAAGTTAATGGCTGACAAATATGTTTAAACTGTCTATCCCCCACAGTAAAGACAAAATGAATGCTTGGACAAAGCCAAAGCAGAGCACTGCCAGGCTAGAAGGTGGAGGGAGGAGGGTGAGTGAGTCATCATCATGACAACAACAAGAACCAGGGTGTATGCCAAATTTGGATTCAATTCTGAGAACCACCATCAACAATAACACTACAGGCATCAGATAGATACTGACAATCTTATTGTCTTTGATCTCAGTGCTACAATTATGACTTATCATTTATCTAACTTTTTATTTTTCTTCCCTCTACCTCACATCCTTCATCCCATTTTTCCTGTCATGGTATTCCATACCTGCACTTATGGCCAGGGAGCGAGCCTCCACCTTATCTCCCATCTTCCGGACAGTTTCAGGGCTTGGTCCTATAAACCTCACCCCTGCGTCGGCACATGCCTGGGCAAAGTCTGCACGCTCAGAGAGGAAACCATAGCCTGGGTGGATGGCATCCACATCGTTTTCCTAAGTAGAAAGAGATGAAAATCGAGAAAAGGTTATTTACAGTCATTATATTTATGTGCTTTGTACATTTTGGCCTAGTATTCAGAAAGCACTTTGCTGATTTTCTGTTTTGTTTGATTTAAATTCACTCTAAAGTTTACGCCAAAATATTTGCGAGGGAATCCCAGAAAAGGTAAATGTAGCCCAGCTACGCAGCAGGGGTTTTGTTCAATTTGAGCAAGTTCTTGGACCCAGTTAACGCTTGGCTCACAACCGGTGAGGGAACTGGAGAGTCATCACACACAGTAACCTACATGCTTTACCACACATTGTCTGCTGCCAAGTAAAAAGGATGTACGTATTACTTACAGCAAGGGGAGCCAATCAAATTTTATTCTCATTCCATCTTGGTTGCAATTGCAAATCATCATCTACCCAATGGACATAGTGGGAGACTGAGCGAATATACAGACATGCATGATTATAGGGTCAGGCGGAAGGTACTGAGGGCGCACACGTTCACACATACACCGGGTAGCAGACAGTTACAGTAGCTGGTGAGCTTGACAGATAGAGCCATCTCTGGATCAGTATGTGCCATCTGCTCTTAGATAAGAGGCGGGCTATAATTATGGACTGTCCCGTTGTTAAGGGAGCTGTTACTGGCAAGCCAAGGGAGGCGTGAAGCCTCTCAGACATAAAATGCAGCAAGTGCATAAGCAGGTATACCCACTCGCCTTCACACACACACACACACACACACACACACACACACACACACACACACACACACACACACACACACACACACACACACACACACACACACACACACACACACACACACACACACACACACACACACACACACACACACACACACACACACACACAAGATGAAGATTCAAACCCATGGCAACACAGCACACATTCATACAATAGAAGATCATAGATGATGGATAGAAAGCCACACAGAATGTAAAGAGGCGGTTGGTTACTTTGGTCACACAGTAACGGAGCGATACATGTGAAGAAGAGGTAAGCAGACACTGAATGTGAAGGAGTGAGAGAGGAGAGAGTGCACACAGCTTTGCTGGCATGAGGTGACTGGGCTCCCAAATAGGCAGATGGATTTTGAGAAATGAGTTGGATGACTGAGGCTCCCGACTTGGCTGGCTGACCACATGCCCACATAAATTATAAACGGTGATAGATGGATCAGGAAAATTAGAAAGAACAACTGGCAACGCATCATGAAAGGATGGAGGGAGGACCAGTGGGAAAGCTAAAGGTGAGAACACACGCGTTGGGTGCGGTGGCGGCGTTGAAAAATCCTATTTTTGCATAGGGAACCATTGGTTTAGGCGCGATGATCCGTTGGCCGCTGCAAAGCGACGCTTTGGGCGCGGTAGCCGCGTTACCAAAGCGTCAACGCCCCACTAAAGCATCAACGCACCATCGCCCGAGATGAAAAAATTTAACTTTCAACGCTCCAGCTCGTGACGTTTAGCCGCGTTGGCCAATCAGCGGTGAGCTTGACCCGACGTCACGGACATCGGCACGGTGGGAGCATGGGTGGGAGGACAACACAGAGGCTGAGAAACACCGGGTAGGAAATGCGGCTGGCTGGTGATATGTAGCCGCTCGGGGTTGGGTTAGAAGACGTGGGGAAAGTGAGCCAGGAGAATGGGCTTCCTGGTTAATTCAGTGAATATAGCGGCTGTGCTTAAGCCGATAAACCAAGTTAGCACCGGTCGGATAGCGTTAACTCACCCGGTTGTGTGCGGCCACCACCTCCATAATGAACCCAAACATAACGGCTAAGTCCGGGGAACTTTCACAACGAGTACAGCGAAGCACCGGTGTTTATGCCTATATCTACGCCAGCCACGGTCCCGTCACAGCCAGGTAGGGTAATGTAGGCTTGCCTTTATTTTCTACTGCCCTGTGCACAATGCTGCTGTAAATGTGTTTGGTATGGTGCTGCCTTGCTGTTTGTGTTCATTTCCGAGTGGCGTGAATCTGCAATGCTGTTTTAAGGCTATTCGTTCCGTTCAGTTGCTGTTTATTTGTCTTTTGGCACAATTGTTGGCCGTGTTGCTGTTGTTTTTGTGTGGACATGAACGCTGATGTGTTGGGTCGGGTCTGATCGCAGCCATGGTTGATTAGGGGAATAAATATATCGGGGGAGACTAGCTGCGTAGCGTTGGGCGCGTTGAACCATTTTTTGACACAAAATGACCAAGCGCCAGATCAGGTGCGTTGGGCGCTTTGGCCACCGCACCCAATGCATTTGGTGTGTTCGCACCTTAACAGCGATGATGCAATTTAGTAGCAATGGTGGCATAGTGAGATCTTCTCTGTCCATGTCAAAGTCCACAACCCCAAGTTGTGGACTTTGAGAGAAAAGCCTAATGACATAACTAGGGGCTCCAGGGCAACAGAAGTCATTAAGCAATAAAACTACTTCCACAGTCAGAGAACTGCACTATTAACCATGATGATGAGTGTTACATTCTGTTTCTCTTGAACATGTGAACTAGTTTATCAGAATATTCAGTTTTAACTTTTATTTGTAATACCATTTTGGAGTTAATGGTCTTTACCTTGGCTACTTGGATGATGTTAGGAATGTCCAGGTATGCTGCAACAGGTGGAAGACCCTTTCCAATCAGGTAAGCCTCATCTGCCTTCTGCCTGTAAAGACAAGGGCAAAGGGTTTAATATAAATGGGACAGAAAAAGCAGACAAAACACAGACCAAATTGGTCAGAGTGGAATAGAAAAAAACTCACAGAAAGGGAGATTAGGATGGTTTTGCTTATAAACCAAGCAGGGCGATTACCTTAATGTTTGTAATGTCAATACAATTACCCTTATGTCTCTACTTACTACAACCCAAAAGACAAAGAACTGGCCCAAAGCACTGCAGAGGAGAAAAATGCTCCAAAGTTTCCTTTAATTGCTGTTGGCTCTAATCAATAGTTAGTATTTCATGGTCGATACCAACCAGTGGCAGCCAAGCAGTTTACGAAGACATCTGTCGGTAATACTTTCTTTATTTAACCCTGCATGGACCCATTTTGCTCTAATGTAGCAGAGATTAGTACCTGTGCATTTGTCCAGTGTCCTGCTCAGAATACACTGCCACAGTTCGAATCCCCAGTTCAGTGCAGGCTCTGAACACACGGATAGCAATCTCACCTGGAAGAAAAAAAGTGCAAAATATGTGAGGAACAAATGGCAAAGGAGATGGTTATTTTATAAATTTTTCAATTTCCTTCCAAAATGTTGCTATTCCATTCCTTTCCTTTGACTCCCTTCTTTTTTAAACGTCTTTATTTTGGATTTTTACAGTATAGTTTAGGTGACTAAGTAGGAGGATGTTGTAGCTCTTATTTTTCTCAAGCACACACGTTATGATTTTAATCAACATCTTGTAGCATTGGCTCCATTTCTGCAACAAATGCCTCCACTGAGAATACATTATACTTTGAATTTGTATGCCATACAGTAGATGTAAAAAACAAAGCTATCTGGTTTATTCATTACACTGCGCAAAAATATCCACAGACCCTGCAACAAGTCTATTTTTTTTTTAAATTTAAGAACACAGGAGTGTTAGATCTCAGATCAAGACAACCATAACACTGCCTGCCTTAAACCTTAAGCTGTCACTGGAGCCAAACACTAGTTTTTGAAGCAACACACATTTCAGGGGATAAAAAGTTTGGTCACTGAAAACTAGAAAAGATATGTTATTCTTGCTTGAAAAAGAGGACTGCGTCAAAACATTTGAAGAGCATAAAACGAGGGAAGAAAGTGAATTCAATATAGGATAATAGTCCAGTGAAAATATGAGTGGACAGTGAGACGATGGTGAGATAAATGATGCAATTTAATGGATTTAAGTTCCGAAATCTAGAGAATGAAAAGAACATTTAAGAAGAACAATGTAATCGGACAGAAGACAAGCATAAAAGGAAGGTTTTAAAGAATTTAGGTGATATAAGAAATACAAGGGTGGCCAATCTAATAACATGCCAAAAAAGGAGAAGGGACAAGAAAAGCAGTGTGTGTAGGGGGGGGAGGTGAAGTAAGGAATGAAAAGTGATCAAAATGTTGAAGGGCCTAAAAGGGAGAAAAGCAAGTGGTTCAGAGGAAATTCACGTCTGAAAAGTGCAGAGAGAGGGATGAGTAGAAGAGGAGAGCCGAAAGGGAAATAAAGGAGAATATTAGTGAAAGGGGAGAGAAGCAATGGCAAAGACAGGATGTGCCTGGTGAGGTGGAATCTGGCTGATATGATGGTCCAGTGACGGTCTCTTCTTCTAATACACACACAAACTATAGCCTAGAATGGTGTAGTGCACTCCAGTGTGATGAATGTGGGGTTGATATTGCATAAAGGTACAAGCAGAGATTGACGAGGGGTGTCTAAGAGACGACAATGTAGAGACCTCTGTGCTGATTTTATTTTAGCTTTCAGGAATAATATTTAAATAAATACATCTGTGACATTATGCACAGCCTAAAATAAAATACCGTAATTTTCGGACTATAAGCCACGACTTTTTCCCCATTTTTCGACCCTGTTATTACACAGCACAGTATATGTTCTGTAGCTACTAGGGATGGGCGTAGTCAGTACTCTCGTTTCAAATGAACTTGATTGGTGGATGAGGAAAATCGTTTTTTTTTGTTTTAGTGTCTGTATCCTTTAGGGCAAATGTTATATACGTGTACAAAACGGCACAAAATGGATCAAATAAAGTTTAACAAAATTAAAAATTTTGATGCAAGTGCAATAAACTGAGCGTTGTGTCAAACAGCAACTGCAAATAACTGCCACCTCCGTGCCACCGCAGCGCAGCCTGTGTTCTCCACGGCACCGCGGAGCTGAACACGGTCTCTCCTTTCTCCAGAACATTGTCAGGAATATAACTGTCCAATTATTTCAAAGTTATGCAAATATGCAACTTGTTTGTTGAAATGTTAATAAATGGGAGCTTCCTCAAGCAGCCATCTCTTTCCCGACAATCCCCTCTGTGCACAAACTCTTACATATGGTAATTAAACATTATAACACCTGCGGCTTATAGTCCAGTACGGCTTATAGTGCAGAAAATACGGCAAACTGTTTAATACATTCCAAAACACAGTGAAGAACATTGTTGTAGGTCCACCCTCTGTTTCTGGTATTCTACGAAATGATTCTTTGACTTTGGATTAAAGCAAACAAAGTTAGCTTATAAGGACACTCACATACAATGTGTGCTTAAATATAGCATGTGCCGAGGCAAACTTAATGTTTGCTATTAATTATGAAGAGAAGAGAGTCTGTTCTTTTGATCGGGGAAGATTGTAAATGTCATAACATTAAAAATGAAACAGCATTAAACTATTTAATTGAATGGTGCCCTGTGAATTGCTTGTCTTCAGTGGTGAATAAGTATTCTTAGGATGTGAATGAAGTCTTACCTCTATTGGCCACCATAACCTTCTTGATTGGTTTATACTCGCTCTGTGGGGAAGAGTGGGTGGAGCGGGAGAGAAGACATGTCCTCTTCACAGCCAAAATGCCATAGCCACCTCGGACAACAGCGTATCTCAACATTCTAAGAGAAAAAGAGAGATAATAATACTTAACATACACCAAGGTTGCATTCTATGAGCTACATTTCAATACTACTGTATTTAGCATGCAAAATATATTTAGGATGTCCTACTATACATTCTGTTGCAGTTTGCAGTATTTTTTTTGGGATATTCTGTCCCGCAATCTTCTTTGCAACTTAACCCATTGATGACGGCTGCGGCGCGATGCCACATTGGCTCTCCTGCCTGATGCTGCGTCGCGCAGCATTATTACTTTATCTAATTTTCATGGCATTCCCAGCATAGAATGCACTGTCATTGGTTCAAATACACAAGAGGTGGGTTTTGTTGATTTTTTAAGACCACGTGACCACCCAAAAGTTGTGTGGTTTGCCGAAAATCACGTCAATCAAAAAAATAAAAAATAAAAAAATAAAACAAAATAATAAAAAAAAATATGCCGGCTATGTCGGCGACAGAACAGTTAGTGGCGTTTGGTGCGCAGAATCAAGGTCTACTATAGACTACTGACGAAAATCACAAAACACATTGCATCTATTTATTAACAATATTTAATAATTTTCTAATTCATCTCTTTTTGATGATTTTTAGAAATATTTGTTGGTTTGTAAGCGCTAAGGGAGCATGTTTAAATAAAACCTGTTAACCTTAACTTTTAAATGTATTTTATTTCATGTTTCTATGTGCTGCACAGGCTTAGATATTAAGGTTTTGGTAGACTTGACAATTCGTAATATTTTTTCAGAAAACCCTCAGGCATTAAGGACATGCATCCTAGATTGCCATAGTCATCAATGGGTTAAGTTACATCACATCAAGTGAGCAGCAGAGAAAGCACCCCCATGGACTTAGACAAATAAATAAGCTAAAGGGTCAAACTCAAGGCCAAATGTTATGGCGGAATAGAAGGTCCCAAATGTATGCATACTGCATGCAAAGAATGAGGTATAGTTATATTAAAAAGTAGGTGTTTGGAACACAGGGAATGTCTTTCTGCATTTAATTTTTAAAGACCAACACACATACACACAAAGTACATGTATGCTTTTTGTGATGTTATCCAACAAATTTTCAGTCCTAAGAGCTACAGAATATAAGACGCGTTGGATCTTCATCAATAAAACAACCAATCAGTCAAATATGCAAACATTTAGCCTTCGAACCATCATTAAATCTAGATTAAACAAGAACAATGTCTACAATTCCTACTTCTATACAATCTTAATATAGCAACCATTTGTTAAGATCTGTTTATCAGGTGATAAAAAACATGCCTCTAGGAACCTGATAAGAGGATGATAAGTATTATAAAATAATTAAACAGTGTGAAGCCTTTTAAGATAGATTAAATCTACTAAAGAAGCAAGCTCTATTAAGTTGTTGCCGAGGGTGCCTTTCAACTCGTCGGGGATTTTCTTTGTGTTGTAGTGATATTTAGCAGGAATCAAAGATTTTCCAGAGCTCAAGATGAAAAAGCTGTATTATTCCTAAATAATTTGAGACTTTTGGCCTGACACACACACACAAAAAGGATTCCATTCATGAATGTGAAATAAGAGATCCAGTCAGCTGCTGCTCTACTTACTGGATGCCAATCAGCTGCAGGTCCATCTAATTAAAGACGACACGTTTCCTGTGTCCGTCTTCAATTTACAGCAAAAAATGTTCCTACTCTAATCATTTCAGATATAAGCATACTAAACGACTATACCATTCAAACTGCTGCCATGAGCCAAATTCAATGATTTATGAAGGAAATAAAAAGTATTGATATTCATTATTCAAATATATTTCCTCAGTGCCCTCACATGGTTTTAGGAAACAAGACAGAATCAGACTGAAACAAAATAAACCACTGATTACAGCTAGCCACTGGATTGTGTTTTGACGGTTGCATTTACAGTCAATTATTTCTTAAACACTCAACTATCAAACATACAGACCCAAAACCACATGTGAATGGCACACAAACATAAACACATGCATGAAGGTTCAAAGAGTCACTAACTACCTCAACTAAATGGTAGGTGGCTCATTCACTGGAGAAATTCACATCTTTACTGATGGGAGCTATGTGATAATGAGTATGAGACTGCAAAGCTGCTTTTTCCAGTCTGACTACAAGTCTGCACCACTGTCAGTGCTTTGCTGCCACACTGTGGTCAAACAACAGCCATGCAGTCAATGGAGACCAAGACTTAGCTGACAAAGTGACAGTCCTAGTTGTATCAAGCAATATGGTTGGTGTAGGATACACTTCAGGATTCAAGCAGCATATTTAAATGCAACTGCAAAGGTCATATAATAAACTATAACATAGTGGGATATAAATCCAAAGAGCCTCAAATCACCAGTGCTGCCAGCGTCGCCAAACATTTTACTTTATATGGTAAAAGTGACCAAGGCAGAGAACAAACTAAAATGTATTGGGGTTCTTAAGTGAAGTCTCCTATGCACAATCATTCCTGTGTGTTAGCCATGATTGCAGGTATTCACTTTAGGTGAATTACCACAGCGGTGTCTACTGTCACTGCAAACAATCTACTGGGTGGCAATCTTACATATTCACATACATTTTGAATGAATTAAACCAACAAATCAAAGTCATTTGGATACATGCACCGAAGAAAATGTGGACAGACTGTTGAGAGACCAGATCACAGTCGCATGACAAAGCTAATAGAGCAAAAGGTAGCTCTCCTATATAGTGACAACTGTTACTGAGTGGAAGCTCAGGCTGAAACCATATACTGTGTCTACTCACAAGCAACAGTGTCACACAATGAAATGGATACAGTTTCTCAAGACCTGAATTCAACAGGGAGACAATAGCAGGCCAGAATCAAGACAAAAGAACCAGGGAGACGGGCAAAAACAGGTCGAACATTATGTGTCCTGCAGTAACCATATACCACTCAATACTAGAAGTATAACTTCAGACAAGTATATTTATAATAAACTAGGCTTGGCAGATATGGTCTCTGATAGAAATATATAGATGCTGTTTCAACAATGTGTCTTTGATAACCAAGCAGTAAGTGTAAGGATATTATCATTACAGAGTTAACTGCCAATTGCTCCAGCCCTTTCAGTTAAGTGAGTTCAGAATTGTCAAACAGCCTTAAAGCCCCAGCAACATCTATAGCAATAACCTAGTCTAATAATATAATAGCCAAACTTTAAACAAAGTTTTAATAACAAAAAGACAAATTCGTACTCTTTTCTGGCAAATAATGGAAAACCTATGTTATTTTATAGCAACATAAGCATGACCAATAACAAAAAGACCAGCATGCCGTGTATGTACAGAAATGGTATAGAAAATTACTTCATTTAAGTGGTGTAAGTTTGTTATGCTGCTAGATCTCCTGAAGCAGTAAAGAGTGATGATTATTTATCCGCAGGCTAAGTAGTCGGTTGTAAATGTGGAAAATGTACCTAATGACTAAAATGCACTGAAAAGAAGCAAGCATGCTGATCCTACAGGTGAGGACAGTGATGCTATTAAACTGGAAGTGTAGCTTTCTTAATACTTTTACATATTTGGTGCTACCTTAAAGTGTGTTTACAGTCTAACTAGGAATAGTAACAGGTAGAAGAAATTGGATCTGGTAAGACTGTAGACATTATCTTTTGTGAAAACATTTTTTTTATTTCAACATTACTAATTAGTTCTTGTGACAAATGTTATGTATTATGGAAAAAACTGCTAAATAGTAAAATGTTAAACAAATGACAACAGCAGTTAAAAACTGAAATGATGACCAATGTTTTCTCTTTTATCACATTAAAACTCTTTTGTTACGCTATATTTTAGCTTCTTCTGTCCCCACCACTCATCATTGGTCACTCATATGTTAAAAGTTATCAATTCAAAAAAATATATAATTAACAGTTTTCTTTGTAGCTCCTAAACATTTTCCCTCCTTCCTTATTGTTTCACAGCACTGATGGATCCAGCCAAAAATTAAATGTGCTACAGGCAAGTGCATCACCAGTAGTATGACTTGCAGTGTTTCTCCCAGCGCTTTATAGCTAAGGCGGCCGCCTTAATTTATTTATTTATTTATTTTTGTTTGTGCTGCACAATTAATGTACTAGCAAGCACGATATGTGCCTGTGCATGGTCATAACTGCGCAAAAGGCCGCGATTTGCGGTAAAAAGCATGTGTCTCCAAGCGTGTGTCTCCAAGCAGCTGTCCTAGGAACGGATGCTTCCCGCCTGCTGTTGCCTCACATCAGCACTGATTCACCGTCCATCAGGATAGTACTATTTCTACTCGCTTGTTTGTTCAATCTTTAAATTCATTTTTGCTTTGCTCATTGGTTGCTTGTCTGTCCTCTTCCAGTTTTCCCTGGTCGTGGTGAGACGGTGTGGATCTGGTCTCCCCTCTGGCAACATCTGAGAATGGATCGCCTACGCGTAAGATGTTGCAGTGGTTAAAGATACCACCTGGAGACGTGGGGTGAAATCCCGGTGCTGGAAATCTTAGTTTTCCCTGGTGGAGACGAGACGAGATGGTGTGGATCCTCTGGCATCATCTGAATTCGTCCTGCATCCATACTATTTGCACTTTTCTTTAGTATTACCATCTAAACATCTGGACAATGATCAAAATCCTTCGTGATTTTTCTCTACCTATGACATCTATTGCAGCATGTCCGTCCTGGGAGAGGGATCCCTTACTCTGTCAACTCTCCCTGAGATTTCTTCTATTTTTTTTAATCCCGGTAAAGGGTTTTTTACTGGGAGTTTTTTTTCTCAGCCGAGCTAAGGGTGTAAGGGCAGGGTGTCATATTGTTTCATATTTTATCATGTTGTGTCATATTGTACCATACTGTATCATATTGTATGGACTGTAAAGCCCATTGAGACGAATGCTATTTGTGATTTTGGGCTATACAAATAAAACTGATTTGATTTGCGTTTCTCTATCAGCTGCTCTGTGTCTGCGCTTTGCGCGCGACCGCACCGCGCGTGACTACGGCATGTACACAGGAGAGTTAAACGAGCAGAAGCAAACCTACATTTAACTAGTGGCGATAATAAACGCAGTGCAGTTCTATGGTGATATTTAGCTGAACAGAAAGAAGTGCTCTGCTAAGCTAGAACAGTTTAAGACTCCACAACACCGTGGCAACACAACCTATCAGCTCAGACAGGGCAAAGAAAAGTTTGAAGAATGCATGAGAGTGATAGCCCAGCCAAGTTTCAGTAAGTATTTACAGAAGTGCCACACTGTTACTGTCTTTGAAATGCATTTAGTCATTTTAAGGGGAAAACACATTGTATTTATTATTTCAACTATTGAGTTATTTTTCAAACAGCATGCTAGGCAAAGAAGATTTATTTTCTGAATGTTCAATGCTGCTTTATTTTTACGTTTTAAATTGGGAAATACATGTATTTAAAAAGAAATCAAGCAAGTTGGCTCAAAATAACCATTAATAAATTATAGGCGCATCACAGTAGGCCTATTGTCCACAATAATCACACAACAGCCCCCCATCCAAAAAGGAAATTTGCACTTTGATGTTGAGTATGGTCCAGTATTTGTATTTAGTGTGTCTGTATAGTATTGCACCAAAACAGTATAGGTTTTCTTTAATTGTGCTTTGAACTGTCTGCATGTTTGCACATCCTTTGTACCTGCACATAGCAAACAAAACTGCACAACTGTAAGGTCAGTGTCTGTTGTATTTTTGTATTCAAATTAACATGCGTTTATTTCTTTACTGCGCATTGGCATCTTTGAGCAAAATACCCCCAAAATGTTCGGCTCTCATGACCCGGGGCAGTGACCACCTTAACTAAGACATTTTCTGGGGGAAACACTGACTTGCATTGCAAAAATCCATTGAGGCAGACTCATAGATAAATGTGGTATGAAAGGAATGTCAAATGAGAGGGACACTGAAGCTGTGGTAATGCAAATTGAGGTTTTGGGCCTCAGTGTCATAGTATTGTCTCCTTTACTGACTCTGGTGAATGCTTCAGAGATAAAAAATAAATAAATAAATGTATTTTCTCATTTATCAGGATTTAGCCGGAGAAATAAAGGAAAGAAGGAATATATGAACAGAAGCTGAAAGAATCTGAAGGTTTGTATTTTGAGAATGTCAAAGTTCATACGAACACTGAAACTTGATGAATACACACCTATGTTAGCCTTCACCCTAATGAAATTTTAGTTTGCTTGTTTTGACACATGGGGACCCAAAGTGGAGAATATTTGTCCCTTCTAGTACAGTACCTATAGAAGAAGAAGCACTGACTTATTACTTAGGGATGTGAATGTGTCAAACCAATGGCCGGTTTTCCACTTGCGCTCAAGTTGACGTAAAAAATAGAAATCCGAAAATCAGAAGGTTATGCCGTGTTTTTTTTTTTTTTTAAATGGGAGATTTCACCGTGCATGCGAGTTCACGTTTGGTCGTGAGCGCGCTGCAGGAGCGTCACTTCTACATGAAGTGTCAGCTTCACATTAAGAGTCCGGTGTGGGACCATTTTTTAAAACTATTGATAAAAAACAATGCAGTGCAAAATATGCAGCATAATGTTAAACTCTCGTCTAAGGCTATGATGTTAAATCACCTTAGAAACACACAATGCCTTCATCCGAGCAAAGCAGCGTTTCACCGTGAGATCTCGCCAGTGAGTGAGCCGCCACGTAGAAGAACTGCGGGGTTTGTGGCTAAAATAATAACAGGGGATATTCTCCCCGTTAGCGATTTCACTGGGAAAGACTTCCGCGATCTGATTGTAGATCATGAAAACACAGAGCCATGTCGGCAGACAAACTGCGCGACTACAGGACCTGTCCAGTGAGCAGAGTCCCTCCGTTCGTTTCTGTCTACAACCGACACAATCACCGGAGACGCATTCACATCGTTTAAATAAAGCCTCTCATTTGTATTACCATTGGGGCTTTGGTGCAAATACTGTAACATTACGGCGGCAGCTAAAAGGAAAAGTGCAATTATCACTTCATTTTCTGCACCTCAACCTCTGCTGTGGGAAGAAAAAAAAGGGGCAAAGTAAGTCGATTGATTTGTCGACTCGCAGGCGGACAGTAGAAGCTCTGCCAACGGAGCGAGAGTGCGCCCGCTTGTTGCTCCGCCTGTCAAAACGCCCACGCATCGTTTGTCCACTGGCCTTTCATTAAAAAATATATTATATATTATGTTTATTATATTGATAAACACTGCTTTCATTACGACTCTCAACGCGCATTTCAATGAACCATGATGTAGGCTAGTCTACAAAAGATACTGAACTGTGATAGGCCATTACTGGCCGGGCGGGACAGTCACTGGCCAATCAACTTGCCCTGCATATGATTTTACTGGCCCCGGGCCAGCGGGCCGTTGGTTATGTCGAACCCTGCCCGTTGTCAGTCATTATGACGACAAATAACTGTCTCAAGAAAGGCTCCCGCTCCCCTTCCCTCACCTGGAGAGATAGGCTTCTCAAATCGCGTTGCAGCGCCACACTGAAATCTGCGACCAATACGGATATGTGATCATAGAGCATGCACGAGCGAACCGAAAATCGGAATGGGTGTGCGACCAGACCAAAAGCAGTAATAAAAACTATTTAAAAACGTCTTTCTTTGCACTGATGGTCTCATTTGCTGTTAAAGGTAATTTATGATTATCAGAGGAAACATGAGGCTGTTTAAAAGATATTTAAATGTTACCCGTAACAGCTTTAAGTTACATCAGTAAAGAAAAGTATAAATCCTATAGGACTCAAAATGACGCTATAGCTAAATATTCCAAGCTCACCACAGAGACCACTCAGACAGCATTTATTGTTGATTCATACATGGAGGGCTGAAACACAACACAATTCCAGCTTTCAGTGACTATTTTTTTCTCAACTTCAGCAGTCTATGTAGAATCTCTGGGACCAGCAAAGAGGTACAATCATTACGTGTAGTTTCTGCAATAAAAACTATTTTAAGCAAACAGTCCAATAAAAGACCAAATTCATAATAACAGTTATTCATTCTTGGTCTACATCAGCATGCTGCACACAATCATTAAAGACTAGACTTGAGTGAAATTGCAATATAATTGAAGTTGCATTCCATGTGGCTTAGAGTGATCAAGTGAGAATGTATATTATGACACTAGCACAACATGCAAACAATCTTCAGAAAAAACCATTACTGCCATCAATATCCAGCCTATATAACTGCAAACTTAACAGAGCAGCTTGATCATGTAGTGCTGAGCAGATGTGATAAATCAATGTGTTTGATTAATGATAGGCTATCTGGTTGGAATGATCCATTTGTAGCTCTAAACTGGGACAAATAGAGCCAGTCATGTGAATTAACTGATATCTTTTCAGTCACTGTCTTCAAACATCTGATATACCAACAGCCCACCTTAACACACACTACAACAAAAACTATGACTACTAAATTCGATAGCAGGGATTTCTAGTTGCAGATACAAACATGCTATCCCACTTCAAACCAGCCCATTACATCAAATGTACTTCAATTTAAACAAGGTACTAAAATAAAGTCATGGGTCCTTATCACAAATACACCATCTGCTTCCCAGGCATCAGATACAATTCAAACCACGTTGTAGAAATGTGGTTGGAGAAACAACATACAATTCCATTCAATCTGCAGGCTTGAAACAAGTTGTAGACCCATTTTACTCTGTTATACCAAAACCGCACAGTGAAATTAAGAGAAAGCAGTAAGAAAGAGTTAAATGATTTGTAGTGTCAACTCAGTAGACTGGTTGGTGACACACTTTTATTGGCACTGGTATGCTTTCTGTCGACCCTGTGTTTGTAGGGCCCTATGAAATCCGTTTTATTTTTTTCCAAATTCCATTTTATTTTTTCACAAATTCCGTTTTTTCCGTTTTAATCTCATGACTTCCGCTTTTTTTACAGTTAACACTCATTTCGTCATCATAACGAGTGTCTAATTATTGCGAACAAATAATATTCTAACAATTTAATCAGATATAAGGCTAAATTTAAAATACATCACAACATTGCACTGTTTTTAGTTTTTTGGGTATAGGCTATAACAGAAAATAAAGCCATTAATTGTGTGCTTCAAGTGAAACATTAAATATTATTTTTACAAAAATAATAAAGTCCTTATTAACTTTGCAAGAAGCTGGACTAGAGTGAAAATTGGACAAGGCTCTATAAGCATAGACATTATAAAGGATCCTTTATAATGTCTATGTCTATAAGTCCATGGCTTTTACCTGTGGGACAGCGCTTCATCCAACAGCGGGCTGCAACACCAACACAGTCTATTGTGCGACGGAGAGCTAGTTATCATTAGCATCAGCGTTAGCCGACATCACGGCAACAGCTGAATAATGTAACACATTACACAAGTTACTCTACACGAAAACAACGGGCTGTAGACGCTAGAGTTATAATTGCGTGTAGGAAACATTGTTGAGACAGGAATTTCGTACCACAGCGGCCGCTCCATAATACAACACTCCCTTTAGCAATGGCTGAATATAAGACCTCCCTGTGCTGTGTATCTGCGGGAGTGAGTGGCATTAATAATTTAAAAACAGTAAACGTTTAACATGATTACGTGCTTTTAGATGCTTTAATCATGTGCCGAATTTATAAACAGACCATATTATTAACAATAAATTGAGTTATGTACATGTCAGAGTTACGTACATGGATACATTCATAAGTAAACATTGAATAGACAGATTTGTGAAAGGGGTTTGGCGCTGTGTGTTACATTAGCGATCCTGCAGCCAGGCTCTACTTTTCACGGCAGTAGTTTGGTCTTTAGATGTCGCCAAACCAAAATTCCTCCCTAGTTCTGCTTTAATTTCAACCGTGTTGTTTCCCTTTGCATTGAAAATTGAATTTCACCAAAATAATGGCGAATTCCGTGACATTCCGTGTTAACAAGAAGATTCCGTTTTTATTGCCCGATTCCGTGATTCCGTCCGTGTTTTCGTTATCGCGGAAATCATAGGGCCCTATGTTTGGCTGTTTCTCAACTACTTGTCGCTGGAATCATCAGTGAGCAACAAACTACACCATTTGACTGCCTTCACTAGGGCTGGGTATCGTCAAGGACTTCGCGATACGATACGTATAATGATACACTGGTCACGATACGATATATCACGATATATTGCATATCTTGATATATCACGATATATTGCGATATTCCATAAACAAGTTGCCTTGTCAAACAGAACAGCACAATATAGTGATAAGTGTACAGACAAATGAAGTCAAAACTATTTCATTCACAACTTCCTTTACTATTTTTCTTCCTTTTTTTGGTTTTGGCAAATGATCAAACACTGCTGCAGCTGCTTAACATCAAAATAACAAATCCAATTCACTCTTGTACTAACTGTACAGGACACAATGAAAATGAAAACACATCAGTGTGCTTTTGTGACAGTGAATCTTAAGTATTTTTATAAACAAAACTGATCTAACTTCAATAGTCAGTATCATAGAGGCTCAGGCCTGACAGCAGACATGGGTTTGAATCTGACCCATGGTTGTTTCATTCCCTCTCTGCCCCACTTCATATCTGTATCTCTGCACTGTCAATAAAGCCTTGAAAAGCAAAAAAAAAAAAACATAAAAAAATTAATAAAAAAAAATCGATATTTTGATATAAAAATCGATACTGATATCGGGAAACTAAGTATCGCGATATATCGATATTTCGATTTTTTGACACAGCCCTAGTCTTCACCACAGAGCACTGTGAATTACTTCAATAAGACTTTACTGTACAAAATCTAATCCTGAATGTTAACAACTCCTGCAACACAAAATTAGCACTGAATTAAATTAAAGTTGAAAAGCCAAGATGGAAAGAGGATTTTTGAAGCGACTGTACTTATTAACCCTTTCTGACCCAGTGTCCTGCCTTCCACTAAAACAGGGGCACAAATAAGCATAAGCCAAGTTTCTCAATAATCCTCAACTATCAGTGTGTGTATCTGAGTGACAATACAGCTCAATCATGACAAGCATGCCTTGCCTCCTCTGCAATCAGACACCCCTCTGTCTAGAGTCTAAAGTTTATAGGCTACTGAAAATAACCTGTGCTTGTTCGGCACCTACAGAGAGCAGGCCTTTTCTGGCTCATACATTAACTTTTAGAGATCAAAGTTCTGTTCAGTTTTGACGCCAACTGCCTTTGATATTGTGACACACAAACACACAAAACTATCCTCAACTTTGCCCTACCATGACTTGTCTGTATCCCTGACGTACTGTCACCAGCATGACATTATTGTATTAGTTAGGGTGAGTATAAGTTTGTTGGTCAACTTAACTGTGTGTTACAGGCTCTGCACACACTTCCCAAATACACAGGACAGACAAGGTTTTGAGTACTTGAGTAATAAGTATTTGATGCCCTTAACATATTGTGGAATGATTTATGACGAGGAAGTCTAGCAGTTTTTCTAGAGCTTTCTCTGTCACTTCCAAATTATTTCCGGGGATATTTAACATTCTTTGCTAGAGCTCATCTTTAAAACTAGGACTGGGAGAGATAATATATTACGATAAAAATAAATTTCTTTAAAAAGCAAGACACCAACATTAATTAGGATTAATTAAAGGTATACTGTTATACAGAATCCCTTTGTCAAAATCAGCTAATATATACTCAACATCCGCTACCTGTCCGGCATATGTGCACGCTGAAAAAAGTGGGGTGTTTACACACAGCAGCGGCGCCACTAATGGCGATCTAAAGAAGCTGCTGTTTAAGTACTTACCACGGCCAGAACGTCGTGGATTGACGTTTCGGGGAACAGGCCGGGCGGGTCACTCGCTCTGAGCATCAAATATTAACGGGGTTAGAATGAACAAACGTTTGCCAAGCGTTCACTGGAGATTACCTAGTATGCCTTTAAAGCACTCAATGCATTGTACATCACCTACTTTTTCTCATTACTGCTGATATATAACATGTAAAATATTCATAATAAATGCCAGGAATTATGTTTTTTTTTATGCTAAAGAATGGAACATTGAATTATTATTATTTCCCCATCTTAAGTTTATTAACTCAAGTTTGTGGGTTCAAACAATACATCACAACATGCCTGTAAGATGAGACAACTGGTGTTGAAGTGATTCAAGTAAAGTGTAGGCTAACATGACAAAGCTCTAATTAACATTGTAAAACAAAGGACCTTACACCCATTCACATTCATCTGTGTAGGTTAACTGGTTGATTAACTGTTTATTGTACAAAAACTGGAGATAAGTTTCCCATAATCAAAAAGATTCATGGAAAAGTGATCTAAAGACATTTAGGATGTGTAAGGAGACTAAAAAAGAATTAATAAATGGATGTGAAATTCATTATTCATCCTTCTACCTTAATAGTCTATTCCTATGTCCTATACCTGTTAGGGGTGGGAAAAATAAATCAATTTTCCGATTAATCGCGATTCTCTCTCGAACGATTCCGAATCATAAAAGTTAATGATCGATTTTTTTTAATTTACTAGTATTTAATATGAGTATTGCCCTGCGCCACTGCGCATGCACACCACACAAGTGCGAGTTGTTAAAAGTGGCGACAAAAGGGCAGAGAGCAGCAAACCCATATGACCTGCACTGGCTTTGTGTCCGTTTACGTTTTTGTATGAGAGCTTAATTCCAAGCCATACTTTTTGCACAATGTGTTGAAATGACATAGAAAATAAATCCTATAGAAACATGATTCACAAGAGTAGAATATATTCTACTCTATATAAAAATATTCGAATAATCGTTCGGAAAATTAGTATATTTGGATATAAAAGTTAGTAATATTGTAGTAGTAGTAGTAGTAGTAGTAGTGGTAGTATTGCTCATTTAGGAGGATATTACATCACTAAGTGTCATAGCGCATCCATTACTTCACCTCCGAGCGCGTAAATCTTCAACAAAATATGCAGATACTGTCAAAATCGGTTCCAGGGAGTATATAGGGATTATTAACGTTTTTTTAATTTTTAATTTTTTTTTATTTATTTTATTTATTTTATTTTTTTTTAATGTTTTTTTTGATGGAACGAATATTCGCTCGGAAAAACCAACGAATATTCGAAGCCTGAAAAATGGCATTCGGGCCAGCCCTAACTGGCAGCATATAGATTAGAAAGGAGAGGTAGATCATGGGTTCAAATTCACAAAAAGTCTGGGAAACTACTAGCCTGGCATTCCCAGACCTGCCACTAGGCGCTGGCAAATTAAATTTGCTGCGCGTGTTGGTCTGGACACGCTCCGTTGAAGCTTTATCAAGAAAGCCAGAAATCTGGCTGGTGGTTTCAATTGGTTCTATCTAATATGGGCGTGCCAGAGCCCTTTATATGGTACTCTGGGGCGGACGTAACCGGATGATGACAGTGACGTGCATGCGACGTCGAAGCCGTGATAGTAAACATCAAAGATGGCTGCTTATATGTTGTGTGAGTTTGAGACTGCTTTGGCCTCGACCCTTAACGATTTGGAAGACAGCACTCAAATCTTTCATTAGCAAGTAAGTGGAATGTTCTATTTTGCCGACCGACAACGGCAAACGTTTAATTTAACAGTTTAACAGCTGTTCGCTAAACGAAAGGGGCTTACGTCGCCTTGTGCATCGCTCTGATTGGTTGTAGTGCTATCCAACTGAAATGCACGAGTGGGAGCCGCCCCTTGAGTTGGAAATTACTATTGATCGTGGCCAGACCCTCTATCGTTCAAGATATCAGGGTCTGGATTTCCAGGCTAGGAAACTACCAAAAAGACAAAAGAAAAACTCTTCTTTACCCTCAACAGGATCTAGAAAAGGACCCTCGAGTAAGACATTAATACTGTATTACGTTTCCTTACATTTATATTTTAAAAGACATCTCCCTGACTTCATACATTTCATATCTATAGCATGCCTATAATAGCCTGGCATTTCCAGACCTGCCACTAGGCGCTGGCAAATTAAATGTGCTGCGCCTGTTGGTCTGGACACTCTCCATTGAAGCTTTTTCAAAAAGTCCAGAAATCCTGACTCACGTTTCAATTGGTTCTATCTAATATGGGCGGGCCAGAGCCCTTTGTATGGTGCTCTGGGGCGGACGTAACCGGATGACGACAGTGCATGCGCCGTCGAAGCTGTGATAGTAAACATCAAAGATGGCTGCGGATATGTTGTTTGAGTTTGAGACTCCTTTGGCCTCGACCCTTTAACCATTTGGAAGACGGCACTCAAATCTTTCATTAGAAAGTAAGTGGAATGTTCTATTTTGCCGACCAACCACGGCAAAAGTTTAATTGAACAGTTTAACAGCTGTTCGTTAAACGAACGGGGCATAATACGTCACCTTGTGCATCGCTCTGATTGGTTGTAGTGCTATCCAACTGCGTGCAGTGGCATTTGAAATGCATGAGTAGGAGCCGCCCCTTGAGTTGGAAATTACTATTGATCGTGGCCAGACCCTCTATCGTTCAAGATATCAAGGTCTGGATTTCCAGGCTATGCCTATAACGCATTAACCCAAAAGATGTTGTAAACTTAGAAACAAAACAACTGCCAGACTAGTTGTATAAGTATTTAATAAAGTCCAATGTGTGGTAGATTGAGTGGATTGTCTCAGCCGCTTTACCAGCTGTGTCAACAAGATGCTCAAACCTCCTGCTGTTACAGGCTGTCCCTTTAGGATATAATATGTTGGAAAAACAACATTTCTTGCGTATTTGTCAAGTTATTCTTAAGGAGTGTGTAGCTGTCCTACACCCTGTTTTCATATCTTAAAAAGGCTTCATAAAAACGTGGATCCTCCAGTCCCTAGATCAGACCATCAAGGGCATGGATTTTTTTCTTTTTTAAATTATATCAGGAACAGCAAAATTGCAAAAGAGAAAGTTGCTGCCAAGAGAACTGTAGAGGAGAGGTATGAATGATGACTACCATATCATCAGTCACTGCTACTCTTAATGAGATAGCAACTCCTTAAGCTGGTGTATTTCCTATTAATATTAGGACTGCAGGGTGGGATATAACCCTGAGAGGTCCAAGTGTAAACCAAAGGCAAATCAGTTGGGTAAGTGGTGCTGCAGCTGCATTAATTAAAAATTTAATAAAATATTGAATTGGCTCTTATGTATGTCATTCCCCATCATAGTTCATTTGTAGAGCCAGAGTTCCTGGGACATAGCTAGTTTATTCTCAACACCGGTAGCTCTGTCTTAAACATACATCACAGCTATTGGCTGGATGAGGCCCTGGCAGTATGGAAAGGATGAGCAGGGTTTCCCAGTAAGCATTTCTAAAGCTATTTTTTCCACTTCTCATTTTGTGGAAACCCTAACATCAGCCTGGACCACATTTAACAGAAAGTCCTAAAGAAGAATAAAGTCCTGGTGTGGGGAAAGGTAGGCCTATTCTACTATAAGTTATTAGTAACAAAATGTAATAGGTAAAACAAACCGAAAGAAGTCAAAATATATGTTAGTCATTACACGATACAAAATATATTTTCTTTAAAGAAGGCATTGCAGATGTGCAACATTCAGAAATCAAACACAGAGATGCAGGGATATACTGTAGATGCATACATATTTGAGGTGCAGACACAACAGGCAAACATTTGCTCTGTGGCACATCTTGAGAGACAGGCTGTACCACTTTTGATGCAAAACACTTGAGTTCAAAATGTTCTCTCTTTCGCAATGACTGGGATTTTTGATTGAAATAAAACACCAAAAAAAGCTTGCAAACTGATTCTGCAGTTTAAGAAATAAGACTTAAAGTTTGCTTTTGGAAATATGATATGCTCCGCTATCACTAAAGTCCCTGTATCCTAAATGGTATAATGTAAAAAGTTGATAACGAGGTGCATCTAGGTAACTAAAAAGGGGCTCATAAGCAATGAAACCTATGCATCAATGTAGATAAACTATAATGGATGTTGTATATGGATGGTGTATAATAGACAGTTACCATGAACATTTTCAACCTATCACCTTGGCTTTAACGTAAGTAAATGTGACAAGTAATAACATCAAGGTAAATAAGTGTGCCTCCCTGAGCTCTGGGATGGGACAGCTCACTGTTTGAGTAAAGGTTGCTTTTAGGATGAACAAACTGTAAAATCAAATTATTCTGCCATAACGGACACACACAGGTTCAAAGGTGAAAGAGTAACGACTGACCATCTGCATCACAGAATCAGTGAGAAAAAAACATGGCAGCACACGCAGTTACAAGCTCCTTCAATGGGTAGCTTACAATAAAACAAGCATGTTGTGCAATCTACAAGTTTCAACGTGTAAATAGAAACTTATTTTCCCTTGTGCATAGCCTATATGCCCAAGGGGAACTATGCTCCCCACTGCAGGATTTCCTTGTCTTTTTTTTTTTTTTTTTTTTTTATAAATAGCAGGAGTCCCATATTTAAATGCCTCCATCTGGTAGAGGAGCTACACAGTATTTTACTTCCACATCTAGTCTGTAGGTGAGAAAGTAACCTGTGACAAAAGCTGTCAATGCTGCATGTTTTGTAGAAGTGCCACTGCAAACTCATACTATATATAAACCTACAATACTTCAAAATATCCTAATTTAGCGAGGATCCCCTTGAAACAATCCGATAGCCCTTTAACTTTGGGAACAAGCCTAATATGAGTTTCCTTGTGCACATTCCTGTGAAACATAGCAGTGTCAGAACTTACTGAGTGTAGCTAGCAACGTTGATCGACCAGTTATACTTTCTAGACAGCCTTACTACAATATATGGTTCTTTCTCGATCAACTGTGCAGCAATGACAGTTTGACTTAATGCATGCAAGCATTTGGTATAGCGTTAAAAACAAGACAAATGCAAGTAAGGATACACGAGGAGCAATTTGAGACACTTGCAGAGAAAGTAGAAGGAGGGAAATGGGTTGTCTTTAGGTCAAACGCACTAAATGACAGCAACTCGCACACAAGCAGGACTCATTCAAACTCGTGCACACACGCTGCCCATCAGTACTCACATGCTGGTGTTGTGTCGCTGTCAGTAAATGATCTGAATCCGCTGTCCAGTAACCCGACACCGAGTGTATACAGTCGACTATCAAGAGTGTGTTTATGTGTGTGATTCAGACACGCTCCTCCACAGAAGAGGAAGCAATAGTCAGGGGGGTTTATAAACACACACACATAGGCAGGTACCCAAGGAAGGACTTCGGGACGGCCGAGCGGGCGCTCAAGGAGTTGACACGCGCTGTCACACACTCACGCACACTAATTGCTCAGTGCCTCATGTGCAGTAAAGGCGCTCTGACTCTGAAGCTAGTTGCTAACTGTCTACTGTAGCTAACTTGCTAGCAGCTGGCACCGTCTGTCTCCGAGTTGCGGATATTAGAGTCTGCTACTGCGCCTGCCTCCTACTCCCTTTTAATCTCCCTCTCTCTCGCTCTCTCTATAAGCTTTCATCCCCTTCTTTTGAAATGACGCAACCAGCCACTCCCCTCCTCCGCTTTCAACCAATCACAGAAGAGGGCATAACAGGACGTAGCGAGCGGCACCATTTAAAGAGCTCGAGACAACCTCACCTATGCTATGGACATAAGAGCCGTAACCCATCTGTAACAGTGTAAAAATGGAGGGTACTGTATCACAAAACATATGTTGGTTTGGTTATAAAAGGGGTTGACTCAAAGTCAGGAATGCTATGTTCCGTTCTATTAAGAACATTATAAACAACTCAGTAACAGGTCCTTAATTGGAACTAAGAGCTAGGAATTGTAATATTTAAACCTGTGCCCTTTCTGTTGTGGCATGTCAAAATGGCTTCAGAGAAGAGGGAAAAAAGTCAATAAAGACGTAGCTATCACTAATTAATAGGCTATAAAAAATATAAACTTTACAGCAGACATTTTGACAGCAGGAAAACACAAGGTTGGGCATAATTTAAAGACTAAAGCATCTGTATTTTGAGCTAAAGAAGTTCTTCCCAGGTGCCACGTGTCAAGCACGAAATGGCAGATGAACAAAGTTAGCAGCAGAAACTCAAGAGCTATTAAATAGAGCCAAAAAAATGTGCACTTACATTTGTCAGGTGTCCAGAAATACGTCTCCAAAAATGAAAAGTTAATATTCCGTATTTTCTTGAAAGAGGTGTAGGCTACTAACTTGTTTGCTAACAAGTTGCTCCCAAATGGCCAAAAACCAGTAGGCCTAAAATTGCAGTTCTGTTTGAACTATGTCATCTAGTTGATTAGTCGCACCTGTGCCTTTTCTGAAATTGGAGCTCATACAAGTTGGCACAATTTAACCTTCCTAACCAGGCCCGGTTCTAGACAGTTAGATTTGGGTGGGCCTGTAGAAATTTTGGTTGGGCACACCGGGCAGAGAGGCTGAAGATGCGAGCGCGAAATTTTTAGCCCTTGTAAGATCTCTGCGTCTGCTTTTTGGCACATTTACTGTGAATTGTGTATAACACAATATGCAAATTAACTTTGATTGTTGCTGTGTGGGAGATTTGACTCTTGCATGTTTTTTTTCCCAAATGTTTATGAATAACATATAATATACATTATATACAACATAACGTATCTTTTTTTTAAATTGTAGGCAGCCTGAGCTGATTGAAGAGAAAGCTTTGGGACTGGGCAACCTGAATGGTGGTAGTCCAGAGCTATATAGTATACACACTACTTTCCACTATTGCCTCTGATGTCCAGCTGGGTGAAAATAGTAGCCAGCCGAGGTCACGACCCTGCTAGGGGGGTCCGGGGGTATGCCCCCCCGGGAGATTTTTTTTACCTTTTTAAAGTGAAATGCATGAATCTGGTGCACTTTGAGAGGAAAATTAAGAGGCTAAATCTGAGGAATTTTGTGTGAACAAATAATTTGAAGACACTGGGTCGGATGAATTAGAAGCTATTGAAGAAAGACACATGGATTTTCCATAGAAATATAAATTAGAAATAAAATATTATGCAGGGTCCTCTGAGATGGGCTTGGTGCTCTTTTTCTTTTACGGGACATATTTTTCTGTAATATAATGAATTAATTTAAATGCAGTGAGAGGAACGAAGCAGAAGAACTCTGTTGTCCAGTTATCTTTTTTCCACAGACGAGGCTGAAATAGGCTATAGACTATAGGCCTACTCAGTGCATGGGCAACTGAGGGCAGCCCCATTTTCAAATATTTTTAAATAAACTCAATACACACTGTGCATGCCATGGACTTGAACGTGACGTGATCAGTTAACCCCGGATTACCTCCCAGATGAACTGATTCAATTATTAAGATATTAACTATCTACCGAAACATTGTATTCCTTTTATTGTATGATAATTTCCATTCACATAATATGATGTTGATATCAAACACACAAACTAAAAAAAAATTGGTGGGGGGGCCTGGCAGTCGGGACCCTAAGCAACCGCTCATTTCGCTTATGCCTCGGGCCGGCGCTGCTGACCAGTGACCACTGTAAGCGGGTGGGTAACTTGGAGGCAGGCCTGCCCACCCAATAATACAATTAGAACCAATGCATGGTAATGGTATATTCTTTAGTATTAATCAATTGTCTGAATTTTATTTGACATTTTTTTGTACAGCGAATGAACAGGTCCGTCCGATAGTGGGTCTGGACATCCACCTAAAAAAAAAAAAAAAAAAAAAATTTTTTTTGATTGGGTGGGCACAGCTCACATTTGGGTGGGCACGGCCCACCCTGGCCCCTGGCTACCGCCGGCCCTGTTCCTAACCCCTGTGAGTCTATAAGTAAGTGCATAACCGGTTAGTTAAAAAGCCCAACATTTGAAATGTGTCTATGTAAAAGCTTGCAGTTCTACACAAAAAGGATACAATTTATAGTAAATAAATAATTCAATAAATGTAGCCTATTATAAAGTCTATTTAAATTGTAAATGTTGCCGTTTTTTTCAATGAAATTCCTCTGGAAATCTAAATAAATTTCAAAACTATATTCATATATATACTAGGCCTAACATCCAGGCTTTTTTCCTTAATTCACACTTGGTTTTACATTTATAATTTTTGCGTTTCTTTTGCTTGTTATTAGACTATGTTTATATCTACAAGCAAGGCTGTGCTAGCTTAACGCAAATGCCTAGCACTTGATCCTACCCAAATTTAATGGGGATATATAACCTAAAACCTTATTATTATTATTGTGTTATTTCAATAAAATTAGAGGAGGAAATATGCACAATTGTCTACATAAACTGGAAATCAGAGCGTTGAGACATGAATTTCCAAAAATGTCTTTAATTTCACATGTGGTAATGTAACAACAGAACACAAAGACCATCATTACAAAGTGGAACAGGTTCCCCCCTGAATGTTTCTCAACTCCTGTGTGTTTCCTTATCGGTTCAAGATAACAGAATCTGCGTCAATGACATTCCTATGAGAAAGCATTGAAAATCAACTAGCTTGATTCAATCGGATACAATATATATGGAGACACAAACCTAATCTTTGTTTGCAGGATTGGATCATCTGATCCAGTTAAATAAATACCTATACATTGTTTTTACATTGTCTTATTTTGGGGCAGAACTTTAATCATATTGCTTTTGTTGCTTCTCTTTTAAGCTGTTCTATAGCTATACCAGATTGGACCTACATAAAATAATGTTCTGTGAAACAGATTCTCAATATTATTATGCTGTGGCTTTGTGTGCATTCAAGCCAAAGGGTAGGCTACACAAATGTCAGAGAGCCTTTTCTGTGGGGTCAATATTTATCACCCAATTAACCTTTCACCCCCTTGGAGGCCACTAGCACAATGTGTACCTATGACATAGCCTTTAAGTGTGCACATTTAGTTTCTGAATTTAAAATACCTCATGTTATTGTTGACAATAAAACAATGCATTATTTTAAGATTAAACAGTGATTTAATGTTTAGAATTTCCTGACATGTAACACCTGTGTAGATTTCACAAACATATGCTTTCATTGAGCGTGACTGTAGCAATAAGGTATTAAACCTGGCACAGTTGTGCCGCACCACACGATGTCAAGTGTCAACAGCAGAGGGAAAGTAAATATAAGTCTGTCACGTATTTCATAACAGAGCCAAGCCTCCAACTGTGTCAATGACAGAAGTCGGCCTCCATGTACCGTATCGCACAAGTGATAAAAACTACAGACTCAGTCCTCCGTTCTCAGACAAAGCTAGTTCTCCCAATTTACAGACTCTCTGATTCAGTAGACAATGAAGGAGATTAGCCCATAAAAGGTGTGTGTCATTGTGTCAGGTGTAACTTGGCATTGTTTTCTTTTTTTCATTTCCTCAAATTAATTTTTCTTTTACTGTCAGTAAACCACAGTTAATTTGGACTCTGAGCGGTCTTCACGTAAAAGTACATCTCAGTGAGATGAAAGACATAACAGTGTTGCCAGCCTCATGTGTGTGCTTTAGTACATGCGGTCTGTTTTTACTTCATTTTGAAGAGATAATGTATTACTTCATTGATGTCATTACCCTTTAATGTAACAATATTGAAACATATAAAACATGTCAGGGACTTGACTTGACTTTCAGCATCAAAGTTGGAGCATAAGTTTTTAGTATGACAAATGACAATAAAGGCAAAGCATTCTTAAGCACAAAACCCTTGTCACATGACAAAAGTGAAAAGACCCACATAACAGCAACAGTGGGGATGGGTTGTGGTGGGCAGATGAGCTCAGTCGACTGGCAAAGAGCTACTTGCCATGAATAGGTGAATGGCCGCTACTCAGTAACTACTCTGTTTATTCTAACCCCCCATTGGTCTGGTCTCCCTCTCCCCCTTTATCTACGTGCTCTGTCTCTGTCTCCTTGAAAAGGGCCAACATTCAAGTATGCTGCTGGTTATCCCTCTGATTTCTCCCCAACTGCTTGTGCAAAATGAAAAGCTTTCCAGTTAGTAGAACAAGAACAAAAATCTCCAAACCAAACACAACCATTATAATTCTTTGTGTGATAGCTCTGGGAAGTCCAAATGGTTTGGATAGGCTGATGTGGCCCCCAGAGCAAGAAAAGGAGGACAAATATAACACTACTTGAGAGCACATTTATTAACTATAAATAACACACATTTCAGACGTGGAAGGCTGAGTGTTAGAAAAAAGGCGTTTGATAGAGAAAAAGTGGGCATACAAGCTGGGCTAGACAGGTAGTCACGTTCTTTCCAGGGGGAGGAGCCATTTTAAATACAACTGTTAACTTAAATTAGTGACACACAAACAGTGCTCACAAATAAATGCAGTTAATCATACAGCCAGAACACATATCCTTGGGCTCATACACTCAAGGTCCTGCTTACTCACAGGGGGGGAGGGCATAAGAGGGCAGTAACAGAAGATATGGGGACAAAGAATACTCACCGCCTTTTGGAAAAGCTCCTGAGCCACCAGATAGATGAGAAACTGAACCAATCACTTCAGGTAAACTGTAAGTGAGCATGAGGACAGAGACCAATTGTTCTCTGCAATCAGTATAAAAATTGAAAGGGATGCTGTTTGTGTATGGATTTTCTTTCTTTTTTTACGTCAATTGAGCTGACTCAACTGCACACACTTCCAACACACATTCACCATGACTCTTCCCCAACATCTTTCAGGACACACACACACACACAATCCGGTTGTTAACCATCAACAGCTCAGTCCCGGGCACACGGCTGTGAGAGAGGAGATGGTCTACAAAGGTCAATATTAGCCCATTATGGTGTTATATCAAAACCTTTCAACAAGCTGTGTTTGTGTCTGTCTTTTGCGGATGTGTGTGCGTGTTTGTGTGTGTTTGCTTTTTTTGTGTTAAGTAGGATGGGGAGATCGACCAATATGATGCTGTCTGTGGCCTTGGAGACAGTTAGCTTAGCTTAGCATGGAGGCTGGAAACAGGGGAAACAACTACAGAGGTAAAAATATATATAAATAAACTGCCTCTAAAGCTCACAAATGAACATGTTACATATATCTCATCAATCAATCTTCAATCCATGTAAATGTGTTTGGTGTCAGAGACATATGGAAAAAACTTCCATAAAGGTTATTAAATGTGTTCATATGGCAAATGCATGAGAAACATTTAAATATTTAACATCAAAATAAACAATGTACAACAAAAACATTTTCTTAAAAGAGTTTGTAAAAAAGCACTGAAGTTTGAATTGAAAAACACAGCTCTGAAGAGTCTTTGACCTGAGTGGTAATAAAGCATTTGAGAGGGCTAAACACTACTGCCAGTTGATTGGCTCTCTCCCCCCCACTGTCCCAGTTCCTACATCGTCTTTCCCTTCTACGTTGCAGTAGAAGACAGCATGGTCTGTGCCATGTCCAAACGAGCCCCATGCTTGGTGGAAAGGCATGATGGTGGCAGGCTCTCTTTGATTGGAGTCACCGCCGTCAGTAGCTGTGACTGTGTGAGAGTTCGAAGCAGTGATGTTGCTGTATGTTACCAAGGTGCTGGGACCTAAAACTCTGGCATTTCTATTGGTCACGGAGTTGAGGACATTGTCTGCGTTATTGCTGTTGGTGCTTGACATTCCAGGGAGGCCAGTGGAAGAAAAGCACAGAGCTGGAGCTTGGGGCTGGAGCAGTTTATTGCCCGGGTTTGGCACCAGATTGGTGGGATGACTGAGGGCCAGACGCTGGGTGAGGAGCTGGTGCTGCAGCCGCCTGTCGGTCCAATCCTCCTGGGGCTGCCGGTGGATCTTCATGTGAGCATTGCGGGACTTGACTTTATAGAACATTCTGGAGAAAGGAAGGAGGGAAATCTAAACCATGTGTTTGAGTGCCCTGAAGCCAAACACACACACACACACACACACACACACACACACACACACACACACAGAGAGTTTGTGTGATTGGTCCGACTCACTTGCCACACAGCTTGCAGGGAAAGAAGCTGGCCAATGGGGGAATTGGAACGGCTTCCTCCAGTCCAAACTGTCTGTCCAATGGCTGACAGATGGGTGTAATCTATGAAAACAAGACCAATTGTGAGCTGCCTTGCTGTGATGTACTAGTGGAGCTGCATTCCACATCAGATAACAATACACAAGTACTCCAAGTTCCCCTACATTATTCTACGCCGAGCACACTATTCTATTGCATTTGTTTCATGTCTTAATCTATGAAGTGAGATCTGTCGAAAAAAAAGAATGCATGCCAGTGTAGCCCACAGAGTATCATAGGTATAAACAAATAAGCAGAGGACAGCAACAACAGGAAAAGAGAGAAGGCTAGAAAAGAATTTGCCTCAAGTTGTTTCTTACACTTTTCTGCTGTTCCATCTCTCCACTTCTATTCTCCTCCTCCTTCTGTTTCTTCTGCTTGTCCAGGAGCTTCTTACTCAGGTAGTAAAATTCAACACACTGGCACACATTCTTAGTCCTCACCTGCAAGACACACAAACGCAGGCCAACACGTGCATAATAAATACCTGACACCCACGAAAAACAACTGTAACTTTTGTCTAACTCAGCGTGACTGCAAATACATAAATCAGCATATTCTGGAAAACATGAACAAGCTGAAACATTCAGTAGGTCTAACACAATGTACACTGATATTTCCCAGCCTTTTATGTAGTTGGTGTGTGTTTGAGTGCTAATATTGTGAATCGAGTTACAACATGCAGCAATTATCCCAGTGTTGCGTGCTGTGAAAGTGGTGCACTTTTGGGGAATTCATTGTTGTGCAATGTTTCATCGTTAATCAAGGTAACCAATGGATGTGCTAGAGTGTAATGGTACTTAAATACTCAGATTATAGATGTGACTATGAAGGGAGTTAAAGAGCTGAAGGGGAGGCCAGCTAATGTGGATGGAAGAATAGGTCAAACATGAGTATTTGCCCTGACTTGTTGGCATCTCAATAATTATAATACACTATGCCTGGTTCTGTGTAGTTAGAAATGTCACTGCAGTCGGGCCGAAACAAAAGAATACTGTACTCACTGTACCTTAGGAAGAAAATAAAGAAATACCAATTTACCTTTAAATACTAATCCTGCTCAAAAATACAACACTCGTAGTTGGACTGAGCACACAACAGACAAAACACTAAAACGTGTAGTAGTGGATCATTCTATTTTCTATGCTATGTGTTGATTTGACCATCAATAATGGGGTATTATGCATCTTAGCAAAGCTTTGGCATAGTTGTCAACACAAAATGACTGACTGCAACTGTATGTTGTTTCAAAGAACCATCTGATGACACAATACAAATATAATAAATAACTGCAGAAAACAGAGCATTTAGTTACATTATGCTTATGCATGTGGTGTCAAATGTATTCAGATATTCATCGGATATTCAGTCCGAAAATGTTTTTGTAACGTGAATGTTTACAGAAGGGTTAGGCAACTGGAGTTGTTGTTTACAAAGAGCAAAGATAATACATGACAGTTTCCTGTGTTGTTTACAAGGAGTAGTAAGTAGCTGTGCGTCATAACAGATAAAGTACAAGCTTTGTAAAGGGTTAATGACTAAACTGAAAGCCTTCTAGCTGGCCAAATATCCTGTAAACTGATAAACCTGATAAAAACTGTGACTTCAAAGACCTTCTTGGCCAGACTCTTAAGCCATATGTGGCGAGAGGACTTTGTACCAAAGCTGTGAAAGATCTATGTGTTCTCTCTATTTGTTTATTAGTTGTAACAAAAGATAACTTGATAGTTCATTCGTTTAATTCTTAAGTGAATTAAAATTGCCTCGACACTGCATATACATAAAGTACACACAGTTTCAGGCCACAGGCCAAAGATAGTTTTTAAAAGAAAAACATTAACATTCATTAAGTAAAAATTCACAAACAATAAGAAATGCATGAATAATAGTTATACCAGTTTCTGTATGAGTGAGAAATCTTTTCCACACATTCCCAGAGCTTCACTGAAGAGACACCTTTCACAATCTGTCCAAAGATCACTACCTACAGATGGAGAGGAGAGAGGGCGAAGGTGGAGGGAAAGAGGCATTGAGAAACAACAAATACCAACAGGTCAGCCTGCAATGCAAAGCAAAGCAACTTTCCCCCTGTGTAAAATCCTTAAAGCTAGAGGGGGGTCCTGGTACATTCCAGGGAGATCAGACATCTAAAATGTTATTAAGCACCACCACCTCCCCTCCAACCTGAGTGGACATTATTATGCAGAACAATGTCTACTTTGTACTTTAAATTATTCTTGGTGGAATTACATGCACCGAAAAGAGAGAGAAAGAGAGAGAGAGAGAGAGAGAGAGAAAGAAAGAAAAGGAGAGGGGATGTCATGTGATAAAAGGGGAGGAGGTTTGAGCTTCTACAAAGGCTACTATTGTACAAACACTGGGAATGGTTACTACTTTGCTGACTCACGCTTTGACATGCATCATGTTGCCTGCTGTAGAGAAACACTAAACATACCTTACTGCAACACCTTTAAGTTCATCTTACTTCTTATTTCATTTCCATCTTTATCTTTTTTATTAGTCCAAATCACCTCTAAAGCATGACAGTGTGAGAGTGGGGTTAACTCGGGTTAACAATTCACCATCAAGCCACAGAGGCAGTGGAACACTTTAGGAGGTGATTTAAGAAATTCTCCTTTAACAGACATAGGGCACCTAAGGGTTAGAATGAGGTCACAGGTCATGGGTTACCAGAGTAGTGGTAGTCTCCTGTTATCGAGGGCTGTGAGAAGAGCAGCATCTCCAGTGTTTCCTGGAGGAGACAGAGAAACAGGCAGATAATGCATGCAATGGTTGTGAGGAGAATGAACGAGTGAGTAATGGAAGAGGAAAGAAAGAAAGGACAATGCGAAATGAGTAGTTGAGTGATAATCGTGCATGGAGTAAGTCATGATGGATGGAGGGATAGTGGAAAATATTGGTGCAATGAGTGCATAGGGAGACAGGATTAAAAGAGAATAGATAAAGAAAGATAGAAGTAACCTCGTCACTGGTTACCATTGTGTTGCCTCGGGAGTAGTGCAGACAGTGGAGAGCCAGCTCTGTGTTACTGCCCCCTCCTGGTAGGCAACTGGAACTACACATGGACAACAGCTTCTCCACTGTGCAGTACACGCAGACACATATACACACACACACACACAAAATTGTTGTCAGGGTATATCTTACATACATTTCTCCATCATACAGTTCATTACAGTTATATATTACTTTTAATGATCTTTCAGGTCGCTGTAGCCTTAACCCTTGACTATAGAGATTTTTAGTCGTTTGTAATGCTGACTGAGGACTGAGAATTCACTGACAAGAATAACAAGTTGGTACATTCAAAAAGTCTGGGTTCACTTTGTATGCCATTTACCTTGATCTTGTAAGTTGGCACTCTCCTCTAACTGTTTCAACGGTTTCCAGAGCAACTGTTCCCTAGGGGATTCCTCTTCCGGTGACCACACCCTTGACCCCTCACCGACGACACGGAAAGGAGGAAGCTTGGCCTGGAAATCATGACCCACATTGACACACCTTGAGAGAGAAAGAGGGAAAAATTGAAAAAGGAAAAAATGTCAACATTACATTACACTTTTTGAGTGCATGATCTTCCAAATATGTTTTTTTGTTAATTCCTAATGTGTTTTACCTGCATATATATCTGACTTGGCATCAGAATACACACAATGATTTACAGTTGAGGGATGCATTTGACAGATTTTCTTAAATCTTGACATGAATTTTTCTGCTATGTTTTACTTACGGTACCACACCACACTCATCGTCCTCTTCCACACATGCTTTTTCCTCCTTTATCTGATGGAGAGATGAAAAGGTGGAGTACAGCCCCAAGCCCCTGCGTACAGGATTGAGAAGGGGTCGAGGGGTGTAGTGGCCCCTCTTCTGACCATTGCTGGAGTGAAGGATGCTGGGAAATGGAGTTCCGGTGTATATTGAGGACCCTTGTTGCTATAAGAACACAAGTAAAAAAGCCTTAATATTGTTGCCCTGTCCTTGACACACAGTCATAAGCAAAAGCCAGAAATAAAAATGTAGTGGGTGTACAACTGACTTCAGCCAAAGTATTTAGACAGTGACCTATCAAGGTCAAATTGTTTGTTACTATATTTAGTTTCTGTGTATCAAATATAGAGATAGGTCCATGACAAATTAAGCCTAGCTTGGAATCAGGACAAACCGTTCACCTAGTTCTGTCAAAGGTGAATAACATGCCTCCAAATCTGTCTCATTTACACACTGTATCTATTCATCGTGTTTAAAAATAATTTGCCCAGATTAAGAGTGTGTTTTTTTGCAGCAGTAATGTGGTTTGAGCTAATGTAATTTCATGAAAAATAACCATTTCTGTGACCACTATGTCTACAGCTTCTCTTGCTGTCAAATACATACAGCCTGTACATAAGTAATTTGGGATGTAATGAATAAATTGTTTTGGCCTGGATACTCTGAGCAAAAACTAGAGGTTCAAAGTGTCAACAGAATGATTCCTCTGGAGAAAGCTAAAATTGGCATATGTCAAGCCCCACTAAATGCAGTGCCAGGAGAGACCAAGTCCCTCCCTTATTAATCTTTTATGGACATGAGTAAAATGCTTTCGCACAGCATTGTGGGAGTCCAGGCAAAGTGTGACAAATAAAGAACAAATGAGGTTGGATATTGACAGGAAACTCTGTAGTGATGGTGGGACAGGAAGTTTTGTGTTGCCCTGCAGTGGATCTCTTTTCATATTAAGCCAGCTAATGGACAATATGAATCAACACATGCATTAAATACAGATACTATGAATTTTTTATCTTACACTCAGGCCTGCTGAAGAACTGGAAGTATACAAGCATGCTTCCCCAAACATCAAACTGCGTCTGTATGTATGCTCAAATTGTTTCCTGTGGTTAAAAATAGAAGGAGATAGAAGTAAATATAGAAGTGCCATTGTGTACCTGTGGCTGTAACTGGGTCAGACCGGCCGGTCCATACTTTTCTTTGGGGGTCACCGTGGAAGGGGATATCTTTTCCGCTGCCTCATAATGTTGTCCAGAAAGGTGAGATGGATTAGAGGGAAGATGGAAGGAGGGATGGACTGAGTGAGTATTATAGGGACACAGGGCTCTGGCTGGGTGGATGGACCGGACTGTCGAAGTAGAATTGAGGAACGTTTTTGGAGACTGAAGGATGTCTTGCGAGGCTGGTGAAAAATGAGAGGGGGGAGGACAAGAACAGTGAGTGTGGTAGACTGTCAGACAAAACATCACTGTTATATGTGCAAACCAAGTGTTCCACTAGAAGCATACATAAGCTGTTTGTCTAGAAACACGTATCAGTTATTCCAATCCACCTATGAATTTAAGGAATACACAGTAATTCTGGATAGGCCTATACTTTATGTTCTGGTTGTTACATGTGTGCATTTAATTTTTCACATGGCATAAAATAGTGTAAAAAATATGTCTGTGACAGATGGTTTTATGTGTGAAAATGTGAAAAGTGAAAATGTTATTTGCATATGGGAAACGGGAAATTTCACAAGTTCACCTACGATAACCCACATGTCCCGTAAATTTACATGTGGGTACGAACCTGTGGTTTTCATCTGTAGGGGGGAAACTAAAGTTCATTTAAATGATCTCATGTAATCTGGTCTATTTCGGTTTTCTTACACTTATGACAGAATTTTTTTTTTAAATCACACACAATACCTGTACATGTGATGTTGCCATATTCACTACCATGGGACGACCT
This sequence comes from Hyperoplus lanceolatus, assembly GCA_026929865.2. Taxonomy (NCBI): domain Eukaryota; kingdom Metazoa; phylum Chordata; class Actinopteri; order Uranoscopiformes; family Ammodytidae; genus Hyperoplus; species Hyperoplus lanceolatus. The sequence continues at coordinate 8,941,982 of CM049417.1, read as the reverse complement.
GAAGTTGCCCTCGATGTTGCCATGGTCCCCTGAAGGCTGTGGAAAGCTGTGTGACAGCAGTGGAAACTTCCATATCATCCCCGGAGAATGGACTGACGGGAGAGATTGCAGGTGGGAAGCGAAAAACTGGAGTGCGCCGATTGACTCTGTCCCCTGAGACACTGGATGCCCGGTGCCAGATAAAGCTACGGGGGAATCCATTTTGGAGGGTGAGTGGGAGGGAGGAGGCAGAGGCGTGGGAGGAGGACTGAGAACTGAAGACGTGAGGTGAGACGACGCAGGAGGAGAGGGGAAAGATGGCAGAAAGGGGTGAGCGGGGGGAGAAGAGGAGGAGGAAAGCACGTAGGAGTCTGAATCGAAGGCGCAGCTGTGCCTGGACTTGACCAATCCATGGCTATCTCGACACCCTGCTCCAAATTGCCACATCTGTCCAGAGGAGTCTCCACTGGGAACCATTGGGAATCTTCTCTTTCGCTGGGAGAGGAAAGCCTCAGAGAAGGAGTCCAGTTTCTGGGTGTAGGTCGTGCTGCCGATCCCCATAGGTGAAGTCTGTGCCAAAGTGTGATTGTCTGCCGTTCCTCTCCACCTGCCCTCTCCAGTTTGGCTCAAGGGAGAGACACTGAGCCAGGGCCCCTCAACCTCTGCTGCTGATTGAAGCTGATCCTCACCCGAGCCACAGCTGGACCCATAATCTTCTTCTCTCCCTATATAATTATCACTCACTCTCGAATCGGTCCTACAGTAATCTACACTGCTGTCACTATAGCTCCCTGCTGCACTGCGGTTGCAGTTGGCACTTTGTTTGGTGAAGTCGCTAACATTAGCTTCCCTGTTGTAAACTTCTTCATTTTTAGCTTCATAGCTAACATGGGCATAATTGTTATGGTTTGCTATGAGTTTACGCCTGATTCCTTCCTCACTGCCACAATTCATGGGGTAAAAAACATTGTTTGCATTTCCAAAGCGATCCCCTTTACTGTAAAAATCATCTGCAGGGCTGTCACAACTCTCCCCGTCCTCCCAAATCGCCCCTTTCTTTCTACTGCCATACCAAGCCTCAGCAAAATGGCTGCCTAAGCTACTTTCTCCGTCAAGATGGCCTCCCATGTTAGCATCTCCATCCAAACCACCTGCGTTAAGCAAACCATTGTCCCCCCCACTGCTCCCCATTCTTCCCCCAGGAGAGGTGTGTGAAGTTGGGCAGGAGTTTGTGGATTCTTCCCCTCTACTTCCATATTGCTCCAGGGGGTCCTGGGAAGACTGAGAGGACGGGTAGCCCACTTCAGGACTTTGAAGGCTGGGCAAGGTAAGGTGAAAGGGCCGGCGGTGGCGATGGTGGTGGAGGTTAGGGAAGGATTGGGTGGAAGAACGGTCGTCCATGATGACTTGCTGGGTGTAGCTAGGGTGCCCGCAGGAGTTGGGCACAAACAATGAGTAAGTTTTAAAAAAAATACAATTATTTCAAAAATTGGCAGTAGCACTTACATTCTATCTACTAAACAGTATTTTACAACCTAATTAAAAACTGTATTTGTGTTCAAACTCTTTGAATACATTTCACACCAAACATACCTCCATAGTAATTAAATTGGCTTGGAAAATGAAATGACCCTGATTTTAGTGAAACAATGCTGTTATGGCTAACAAAGGTCTTGACCCTTTCTATACCCTTTCTATATGTTATTTGTGGGGTGAAAATAATGTGAAATCCTAAATACTAAACGTTTGCTGCTATCAAAAAAAAAAGTAGGTGTTAAAAGTATTATAAAAATGTGCAATTGAAATGTAACAGAAATTCCCGAAATCAGGTCATATAAATGATGGATCACAGAATTTGGTGCAATGCCAGCAAGTTAGATCTTTGGCTTACCCTACCATAGCTAATTAGTACAATAAGGCCACTTTCTAATGGCTCTAAGAATTATATAGTTATTAAATGTTGGGCAAAATAGGGTAGTTTCCAGTAACAAGAGAAGGCAAGAGTTGTCAGCCATTGCCCTAAATGAATTATGGAGGCTATGCAGCCTGCAGTCTTAAAGTAATGGCGCCATTTTCATTTAAAATGCAGCTTGGATATGTCCTCCTGAGTGTGCATATTCCTGTGGAGCATTCACGCTGTCACGGTCTACCTCGACTGATCCCTTTTTTGTTCTCGATTGCCCCCAGAAAACAGGTGACAGATTATCAGTTGTGACTGCAAAAGGCTGCTGCTTCATCTGAAGAAAATCGCATGTAAACTGGCGGCAAACTAACACTGAAGGAGGAGAAGCTAAAGAAACGGTAATCATGCTAGCAAGCACAAGTCTGCCTAAAACATTTTTTTATATAAAAAAAAGGTGTTTTATAAGTGTCTGACAAAGCCAATTACTTTTCTGATTGTATTGACAATACGATCTCCTTCATAAAACCTTTCAACAGCAGCTTGTTAGCAATGAAAAAAAAACACACAACTTTGTGCTGGTTATGTGTGCTGTGCTTGGTTAGCTCTTGGTTGTTTTCTTTCTCTCTTGAAACCACATAGTGCTCTAAATAGGACAATGAGTGAGTCAGAAAGAAAAAGAATGCAGGGAGATGAGGAGGAGAGATAAATAAAACAGTATATGTTTTGAGAATAGATCTTTTTTACCGGTCATTGGCGCTTAATTTCCTTCTCACATAAGTTTGTCCTCTGTGATTCATGTTTTCGGGTCCTTGTTGCTCTTGTGATTTTCTTCATTGTTGTCTGTGACTTTTTTTTGCTCCTTCGCTCTGTTTTTCTAATTATTTCCCCCTTCAGATTTTCAGCTTCTCACATAGCCCTTCCTATATCTGCCTCTCTCTGCTGTGTATCCTTTGACAACACACACACACACACACACACATACATAGTCCGAAACGCATGACACATAAGATGAGTAAAATGGACACACACAACACTGATACATAGACCACATACACAAACTTTTTCAAACAAACACACAAATACGCACACAGACACATATACTCATTTACTTGCTGAAACACACGTATACACACACTCTCTGACTTTCACACACACACACACACAGACACACACACACACACACCCGCAGGTGTCAGAGGAGACCGGCGGGTAGTGATGTTGCCTGCCTTTGCGTCGTCGAGGTAACCACATCCTGAGGAAACAAACGCTGACGGATCTCCCTCCTTTCAGCTATCTTTATCTCTCTGCCCCCCTCCTCCATCTCTCAGTCTCTCTTTCCGTCTGCGTGCACGTCCTTATCTCTCTCTGAGTCTCACCAATGCGGCCTAACTTTGTTTTCTCTGTCTTTCTCTTGTGTTGTTTGCTTACTTTTTTTCCCACCCCCTTTTTGGCGCTTTTTGCTCTTTTGTAGTTGCTCTCTTTTTTGGGTATATATCTGCTTATGTAGAGGTCAAGCTTTAACAACTTTACTTTTCACACATACACAAAGCTCTCCCAAGCCAAATACTCTGTTATCGAGTGATCATGATGCATTTTCAGAACTTAATTATGTGTGTGCGTGAATGTACATGCAAAAATCCCCAGTGGCTTGCTGCGTACAGTGTGTGTGTGTGTGTGAGTGTGCATATGTGTGTGTGTGTGTGTGAGCGTGCATATATGTGTGTGTGTGTGTGTGTGTGTGTGTGTGTGTGTGTGTGTGTGTGTGTGTTATGTGCGTATGTGTGTGTGCAGAGCGGTAGCGTACATGTTTACCAAGATCAAGATTCTCAAGAGTCAGCTGACAGGAAATGAGAGAGAATGAAACAGGAAGGATCACGGCGACAAACGACGAGGTTCAGGGAACCCTCTAAGTACCCTGCAGCCCCACCTCCTCGCCCACCCACTCAACCACCACACACACACACACACACACACACACACACACACACACACACACACACACACACACACGCGCGCACACACACACACACACACACACACACACACACACACACACACACACACACACACATACGCACACACGAATGTGTAAATAACAACTTTAACTTGCCATTTTGCTGTTTTGTACCTTTGTTATGTCAAACTCCTACTCATTCACGCACACCTAACCTCAGACACAGGCTTTCATCTGATGCACAGTCATCGGATGAAATTATTGTTAATTATTGTTGTTGTAAAACTTAGTAGAAAAAGCAGTAAAAAATACAATAAAAAGGTATTATGTGGAATAACGGCATATACGTATATATTGTATATATTGTGTTTTTTTCTTATTTGAGGTATAAATTATGTACAACAATAATCTAGTAATTGTGCCTGACCGCACCACTGCAGTTAATGTACTTTATCAATTTCTAAATCTGGAAAAATTAATACAATCATTTTAAAATGACAACATCTTTTGTAAATTACAGCAAACAGGTGAATAAACATTTTCTGATAACGGTTCAAATATCCCAAACTGTTATTGAGCGCTAATAACTTATTCTGAAAACGTTGTCCCAAGCTGAGTTGGTGCCATACATCTATGGTTGATATTTAACTAGCCAGCGGATTGCAACCCAGTCAGTCACACACATGGCCTGCTTCACCAAATTTTACAAAATGAAAGCTGCTATTTGCAACACAAGATCATATTCTTCACAACACATTTCACTCATCTAAACAAACTCTGATTGCGAGTGCGACATGAAACAAATTTTTCAAATCAATTCCTCTGTAGATAATAGTTTGCTTATACATTTAAAATAACTTCAAGTAGTAAGTAGTGATTGGAATCTGTTTGCTTGCATCTTTTTCTTTTTCTTTTATTTTTATTTAAACTTTATTTAACCAGGAAAATCTTAAGATCCACAGTAACTTTATCATGTCCCAGAAGCTGGAAAAAGAGAAAGCTGCTGAAGTGTCAGTGTGTGTGTGTGTGTGTGTGTGTGTGTGTAGGTGATCATGTTAATGCTGAGGTCACTTATACAGTGTGACTTTGAATTCTCATAGCTGGAAACCTCAGTATTAACATGCATTAAAGATAATAAATGACGTAACTACCCTATGTATCTGGTACAGTAACCTCAATATTAGCATATCTGATTACACTGGCAGTATTTTATCTATGTATTATCATCATGTTATTTTTGGACAACTTGGGCCAGTACAGATAACCTCACTACTACCCCGTGTTACATTACATCCAAATAATTACCATCTGAAGGAACCAAGATCTTGTTGTATTATGGTAAAAACAAAGAGCTTCAGCTGCTGCAACAAATGCAATGTTAAACATGTTATCAGTTTTGACATCTGAGTCATCTTTACACAGATGTATGTAGGAATCAGGAACAAGAATTCCATATTGTCTATCCTTATAGCTGCAGCTTGCATTTGACTGACAGTTGAGTTGGAAGGAGATTGTCCAGTGTTCACCAAAATGTTCACTTAAACCCCGAAAACACTTATACACCGAAAGAGAATTAACAAAGCATATTACCGAGACTCTTTTTACATTGCTCATGCTCCGCTAACATTGCTGAGTTCAAAGTCAACTCGAAAATCTTCCTCTACAATTTAGTGACATGTTTTTGGATAAATGATTTCCCTTAAAAATATTTGATAATTTAGTTCAGGGAAGAAAAAAGTCCCCACAAAAATGATTCAATGTGATAAGAAGAATATAATGCAAACATTCAGACGTCTTTTTTGCAAGGCTTAGTTGAGGCTCAATGAAGCTTTAAGTCTTAAGCTCAAACTGTAATTAAAGTGGATTCTACAGTTTTTTCTTTTACTTTTCTGGTCGCTGTATCTAAAATGCAGCACATCCTACCTTCTTTAATCCAGCGATTCTCACATGGTGTTGCTCATGTGTCTGTGTCTTCTCTGTGTACTGTACACATTTGCATACATTCCAGATTGTGTGTGCAACTATTCTTGAGAAAAGCAGAAATCTATTTTTTTTTTAATGTGAATGAAACAATGTGAGAGGATGGAAGGGGTGTGTGGAGGAGTGCATATGGGGGAAACACTATTCTAGTTTTCTCTCAAATTCACGTTGAAAAACCTACGGGAACAGAGGAGGGGGAAAGAGAGAGACACACTTTTGGACTTTTTCTTTTCAACTTTTTTTTTTCTCTCCGAGCCGTCACTGAGAAAATAAGTAATGAGTGGCGGGACCAGAGTAACTGAATGGATGAGAGAGAAATTAAATATCATGAATCGTTGTGTACGAAACAGGCGACTTTGGTTAGCCTTGTCGACTACCAGGGCTTTACCTATTAGGCCAGAGTGTTTGTGGAATACAATGATAATGATAACACGATAAAAATGCGACTATGGTCTATAATAAGGTTGTAGCTAATGTGAAAAAAGTGTAAAATCACCTAAAAAGCATGGTGATCCACACAAAATACTGAACGCACAGAAGTGAAACTGCTACCAAACTGCTTGTCGTCAAGATACATTTTTCCGAAAGGTTCGCCTTTTCCTTCAATGTTTTGCCTAAAAATAAACAAATCTGACTCAATCAGTCACACGAGATGTATCCCTTTTTCAGAATGATTGCCTTGTGTTGCCAACTTTGGAAAAACAGTCATGGAAAGTAAGATAAAGACCACCTTATGTCTAAAATCCTCTCAGATGATACAAAACATAAACTATGAATAGGAGACGGAATGTTGTTTTCATATCTAAATTGTCCAGTTACAGAAAATGTTGATTTGTGCAAAGCTTTGGTGCAGCGAAATACAGTATGTGTCTGAACGGTTATTTTATCGTATTATTTTATAGTCAAATGCACATGCAAACATAGAAGTACACACCGGGAAGGTTTGTTCTCTACAAAAAGAAGAATCGCAAGAGGAGTTCAAAAACAGCTAAAAGTATATTTGATGCAGATTTTGTATCTAAAGCAAAGGTCACAGGCCAGACGTTGTTCAGAGACCCCGCTATGTGCACATGTAACACACTTCTGAACACTGCTACAGGCTTCTCTCATGTAAAATCAGTTATTTCTTTCTACACCACAAGAGGACCCACCTAAAAGCATTAGCAAAAAGTCCACAGAATGATCAGTCACAATACAATCGAGTGTAGTGCGTCCTTTGCTTTAGTTTTAAAATATGTGCTTCCACGGTGAATATCAAAAGGACATCCAAATGTTGTCAGTTTCATATATCACTCATCAATACATATGGTAAAATAAGCCAAAAGTTGGATATGTTCTCGTAAGGGAAGTCCAGTGCAAAAGTGACAACTGTGTTCAACCTGAAATCTTAAACATTATGGCTTAAATTTAACAGCGAGCACAAAGCCAAATAAAACTCTCTCATGACCAATGACGTGTCAACTTTTCAAGAGCTAAAAAAGTTATAAAACTTCCGAATTCAAACTTTCTGCAGCAATGTGTTACAGACGTGCATAAATATAGTACATATTATGGCAACTTCACGGCAATGTCCATCTATTTGTTCTGTCATTTTGCAGTGATTACATCTAGTCCCACAAATACGTGAGACTGCTGGTGATACTGATAACATTAATTCATTCAAATAAAGGTCACAGAGGTCAACGGCCGCTGAACTGAAAGAAGCTATGACAGCATTCGATCTAATCATGGTTTCTGATGTGCGATATGGTAAAAATATGTAGTAAAATATAATATTATGTATTTTTGCACCTGGAAAAAAAGATATGCTATACACACACTATTAAAAAATGTTGAATTGGCTACTAATACAGACTATAATTCAGTACATTGATTAACACAGAGTTAATAAGTTGCGCCATTAACGATTTCATATGTGCATTCGTAAGAATAACGTGTTATATAGTCGATGTATCCTCCTGAAAAAATAACAGTATTTGTGATGTATATTTTGGATGTGAACTCAAAGCTGAACATGAACCCAAATCACGTTTTACGGATCATGGCCTTTTAAAGTGTTGTGTTGGTGAAAGACATTTTTTTTTTTACCATTACTAATACATTTACCATGTGGCGCCATCCTAACTGATTTTTTCATGAGGATCATTTGAAGTTTATCGTATTCCATGTTTAGTGACGGATGAACTTAACACATAAACTAAATGCAATAAACAAACATTATATTTCATATGGCTTTACTTAACAGTCATTTCCCTAATTTCCTTAAAACTGCTAAGTGAGCACTGACCATGCAGTAGTCAGTATCCTATCAAATTAGATCGACGCACCTTGTATTCACACCTACTCACGGTCTGCCTGCTGCTAATTCTATGCATATTTCAATATGCCGTAAGTAAGTAAGCTTTATTTATATAGCACCCTTCACAGACCAGGGTCACAAGGCGCTTCACAATGCGCTTTACATATTCACATTTTATACACACACTCAAACACCGATGGCAGTAGCTGCCATGCAAGGCGCTTTCTGAACCATCGGGAGCAATTTGGGGTTCAGTGTCTTGCCCAGGGACACTTCGACATGTGGCGGGTAGGCGGGGAATCGAACCTCCAACCCTGCACTCCAGAGGCAATCTCCCTACCCACTTCGCCACTGCCGCCAACAAATGGCCATATGGATGTCACTGTCTGCTTTACTCTTTCTGCATTAATGTAGGGTTCTACTGACTAACTTGACAATGACTTTAATGTCTGCATAAATACAATTACAGCACATTGCACTGATTTATAAAGTATGGAAAAGTCGAATAGTAAGAACAATAATAAATTTATATAGAGTTTGTATAATTTTCCACATCTTAATTTTGAATTGCAATGACGTCACTGAGAGGTTATATCAGGGAAATAAGAACATTTTCAATGCGTTGAGTATGCCCTGACTGAGTGGGTGTCACGACGAGGCCCACAGCAACTGTGAGGGAGCTACAGGTTTCCATGGTTGAGAGGGGAGACACTGTGCCAAGAAACAACTCTTTTCCGGATGTTTCACCAGAAGCAGCTTTATGGCAAAACGAGAAAGAAAAAAAAAGTTGAAAAAACTGAACATGACATCTGAAGAAGTGTTTATCAAAAGGCATATGGGAACCCAAGTGGAAAATATCTTAGGGCCTGATGGGCCTTAAATGTGGCTTTGTTGCCATTATACGAAATGTCAGAAAAACTGTAACGCGAGGGGCATAATGCTGTAGTATTGTGTCTCCTGGCATGCATGTCAAACACAGAGCCAAACAGAAAAGTAGAAAAAGAGGAAAAAATAACTGCATTTTTGATATGACCATAAATGAAACTTCCAACCAATTCAGAATATGTGGCAGAACTTTAAAATTGCTGCTCATTTACGGCTGTAATGCTACTAACTGTAGCGGAGCTTGAGCACTTTTGCAAAGAAGAATTGGAAAAGACTGCAGCGTCAAAGTGTTTAAAGCCGATAAAGACATACAGTAATTCTTGCCAAAGGCTGTAGTACTGCCTGAGGTATAACTTGAAGTGGTTCAATTCTTAAGTTTTCATTCAGTTTGTGTTTTAATTGGTTGGCAAGTGATGAATACTTACAGGTATTGTATATCAGAGGCCCAATAACGTCATACAACAATGAACGGTGAAATATTTCCTTGAATCCTGCTTGTCTGTTCAACATCTATGGAGAAAAAACAAAAAGTACTACAACCCATTGCAAGCTTCTTCCGTTTCCTCATTTCACCCCTCCTTCCAGATAGATTGTGGAAGCAAATTAACAATGTTACTAACGCCATTTAAAATATGAATGAACGAAAGAACACTTATGCACAATACTGTTTCCCTGAGCTTTGGTTTTCGTGTGGAGCAGCTGGACAACGTTCAATTCATTAATTATTTTTCATTCGGGCCTTCGTTTGCACAGATGCTGAAGTTTTACCTCACAGCGCTAAACACAAAAGCGGTCGTTGCCCCAGTTCCATCGGCAGATGTCAAAGGAGGTCACCAAAATCAAAGGGGGTCAAAGATAACATCAACAGAACAACATCTTCCCCTTCAATTTGGACGGACTAGATATTAGAACCACCACTGGAACACAGTAAAACTGCACTAGAAGCTACAGTTAAATCACAGAATTCAAGTTACCAATGGACCTTTCTCTTATAGATTATATATAGCAAAACAATAACCTATTTATGTTTGATAAGGACAGTGGATGAATGCAGGCCCTGGTATCATCTCATCGTGATATTTGTTCACAATGAACAAAGTAAAGCTTGTGGTTTTAAGCCCATCCGTGTAAGAGTAAGAGCATGTTTGGTGTAAACACCAACATGTTGCGGGTAACAACACTGAAATGCTACAAGTCAAGTTAAGGCTCAGCACTCAGAGAGGAGATTGAGTTTGTAGCTACTATAATATGCATATATGCAATATGCATCTGCAATATGATATATTTAATAAGAGCACATTTTCTGATCAACGTGGTGCTATCCTTTACAGATTTCGGTCCAAGTCATGTTAAAAAGCCGAAGAAGAATTCTAAAGTGCACATTAGACACATTACATTTTCACTTCATTTAAGTGCAATAAAGGTATAAAAAATTATTTTATCCCTCATATCGCCCCTTACTTGTGCACGATGCAGACCTGCACACATATTTTACTTTCTAATTGCAAAATCTATCTCCTCCATTGTGACCTAAATATGGCAGCACACTGAATTTACACTCAACTACATGTACAACTACATTTGTGTCCAGAGCAACATTCAGATATAATAATTTTTAGCAATGAAACCTGCACGTGTATACTTTTCACTGGCTGAGTTGGTAAAACTGGCTCCCTTGTATTAAGAAGATTAAGGTAGGACAGGTGTGTTTTAATAGTGTTAAAGCATGCTATAAATGCTAATTTTGGGTTAAGTTCAACTTTCTCTATGTGTGTTCTGAAAAACTTCTGCCTCATTGTGCGCCGAAACAAATGCAGAATTAAAGATGAGTTCTTACCTGTCAAGTTGTCATTACGATGAAAGATGCGGCTGTGGCAGTGAAATGCATGTGTGCGGCCTTCTGGTAGACATGTGTGTGAGAAAAGGGGGAGGAGGGAGAGACGGGGCGGACGAAAGAGAGACAGAGAGAGAGAGATCATGAAAGATGAGAGATCGCTCTCTGTCTTTCAGTTGATTTTTCAACCTTTCATCCACAGTGTCATAATATCTGTGTGTGTGTGTGTGTGTGTGTGTGTGTGTGTGTGTGTGTGTGTGTGTGTGTGTGTGTGTTACAAGCTTTGTCATAGTGATGCTGGAAAGAAAAGAAAAACACCCTAAAACACACACACACACTCACATACTTTCATTCTGAGTAGGTGTTTTTTCTCCCCTCCCTCATCTCTCACCATCTTCTCGTTTTGGTTTGTTAGGTTTTAAGAGGGCATACACTCTCTCTCTCTCTCTCTCTCTCTCTCTCTCTCTCTCTCTCTCTCTCTCTCTCTCTCCACACACACACACACACACACACACACACATATTGGCATGGTATGTTGAACTAGTGAAAACCAAACACATACAGTAGCCTGTTCATTACCATCACATCACTTTTGAAGAAATGTATTGCCCAGGAGCTGTACATTCACAGATAATCTAAGTATAATTTCATTATAGAGAAATAATGCACTACAAGGTCAACTTCTGGGGGTAGATATTTGCGCTTCTATATTTCCACTCTCCCAAAAAAATAAAAAGTCCACCTCAATGTTGTGGAGTCCATTTTAAGTTTTGGGGAAACATTTATAAAAAAAGAAAATGTAATTTAAAAAAAGGTAGTACATTTGTTATTTTACTGGCTAAACGAGTTAGATAAAATGCCACTTTTGAGGTAGTGCAATAAATATGTACAGTAGATAAAGCCAGACACTGGTTAGCTTAGTTTAAGGTTAAACAGCTAACGCTAACCTGTGTCATAGATAGTAGCATATGTTGTGAGAAACGTAGCTAACTTAGCCTATATCTAGTTTTCTGTTTTGTACAAAACATTTTTTTAACTTGCCCAAAACAAGTATCATGTGTTTGTTTGTTTATTACAATTTTTGTCAAGCTAAAACAAACTACTATTAGTGAGCGTTGACATTTTGTTAGCTTTGGACAGAGTCAAGATAGCTAAAATTGTCATTCTGTCATGTGAGATGACGAGATACTACATTTCTCTCAGCAACGAAAAATAACTTCACAAAATGTTAAAATATACCTTAGAGAAGTTTCCTCCGTTCAAACGCTTATTAAATTCCCCGCACAATGTTTACATTAGTTTATGAAACATACCTTTAGTGTAGGCTTCTGATCAGCTAATGTAGGAGTTAGCTGCTGGAGGGATGGATGTCTGTAAGGAACAGAAAGAAAAGAGGAAAAGAGAAGGTTTGTGGAGGGAAATAATTGAATGAAGGTGGATAGGAGTGGGTTAAGAAGGTTATCGTATGGATAAAAAGAACAAGACATAATGTGTATTAGCATATTGTGTTACCCTTTGGAGTCAAACTAGCTTCTTACCATTTTCAGTCTTCATGCTAAACTGAACGAAGCAATGGCTGTGACCTTTCATTGAGCAGAGTGCTTACAATTCATCTAACTTTCAGGTGAATTGAATCAAAGTGAAAAAGTATATTTCTTAAAAGTATCGGTTTTTGCTTAAGCCGATTATAGCCTCATAAAATCTTGAGGCCTTGAGTTCTGAAAAAAAGTCTGAAACTACTTTAAGTCAATACAGTTGTGCCTATACACATACAGTAGCCTATACATTGTACATACAGGTGCATCTCATACTATAATGTGGTTATCATGGAAAATCAATGTTTTGCTGTAGGCCTAATTAAATAGCCTAAAAAAGTTAAAGTTCCATATATTCTAGATTCATTACACATAAAGTGATATAGCCTACTGCAGGCTTTTTTATTTTTTTATTTTGTGGATTACAGTTTACAGCTCATGAAAATCCAACATCTCAAAAGATTACAATATTAGGCTACATAAAGCCAATCAAAAAAAGGATTTAGAATACAGAAATGTTGACTTTCTTAAAAGAATGTTCATTCATCCACTAAATACTTGGTCTGGGATCTTATTAAGCCCAGGTTGCTTTGCTAGCGGCCTTCAGCTCGTCTGTATTGTTTGGTCTGGTGTGTCTCATACTCCTCTTGACAAGAGCAGATTCTCTATGGGTTCAGGTCAGGAGAGTTGTCTGGCCAATCCAGCACCGTAATACCATGATAAACCAACCAGTTACTAGTGATTTTGGCTGACTTTAGACTTGATAAAACACAGTGGACCAACAGCAGAAGATGACATGGTACTCGGAACATGGTAACGTGGATGTTTTGCCTCTCCATTCTTCCTCCAGACTCTGGGACCTTGATTTCCAAATGAAATGCAAAGTTTCATACCATGTCATCTGCATAACACCTCAGAAGTGCCACAGGCCGATCACCTCCATGCCATGCTGCATTTATGCAATTATTCATGCAAAAGGAGCCCTGACAAAGTTTTTTTAATTGGCCATTTCGAATATTCTAATATTTTGAGATGCTGGATTTTTGATTTTCATGAGTTGTAAGCCGTAATCTGTTAAACGAAAAAGGGCCTGCAATAGCTCACGTTCTGTCTAATGAATATAGAATATATGGAATTTCACTATTTGAATTAAAATTAGGAAAAAAAAATTGCTTTTCTATGATTTTCTGATCATATAAGATACACTTGTAGTGTGTTTGCTGTATATAAACTGTATATACTGTATGTCCCTTCAAGGTAATATTCAAGCACACAGAGGGAGGAATGGGTGGTTCACGTAGGTTACAAAGTTGTTAGCTTCAATCTGTAAAATATAACCAAACTGAAAATGGTAAAACTACAATAACACAATGAACACTGTGAAGAGAGTTTAAGAGGACAATAGCAACAAAAGATCAAACGTAATGTTGTATAGCCTATGGCTAATGTTGTTTAGAAAAGAAAATAGGCCCTACAGCCCTACACAGTAAGCTTCGCAAGCGAGATTGATCCTCTATGAGCTGTGTGATGAGTATTGAGAATTATCATTTGAATTGATATGCACAGAAAATCAATGAAGGGGGACAAAACGTTTGTAAAATCCTCAGGTTTGTCTTTCAGAGCAACATGCCTGATTCTCTCAAGGTGAAGGGCACCAGACAAATCATTAAACAATGCTGTACTGAAGTTGGCTCCTGTGATTTCCAGCGTTGAAGTGCATTTTTCTTTGCTGTGACGAGGCCATAACAAATTTGACGTTCATTCTGACTGAACAAGAGGGACAGTTTCATAGCAAAGCTGACAGTAATCATTGATGTTTGTGTATCTTCCTCTTGACAAATAGGCCTGAAATGCCCTTGCACACAGCACGGCAGAACCTCCAGAAGAACTACACATTTAGCCAACAGCTCATAATGCTGTGAATGTGTAAAACTGTAAGCAGGGGGATTGGTGATCGGAGCTGATCGAACACTGTCAGCCTCAAGTGAATTTTTTTGTTTATTATCGTAGAGAATGAAATTGTTTTTGGTAATCAAGCTTACATGCTTTCATATGAAGAGTGTCAGGCTATATGAAATGTATAAGTTAATTTCATTATATTTAATGGAGTGGCTTGCTTTGTGATACCTTTTGGAATATACAGTATTCTAGTTTCCACTCAGGGGTTTCAGATTTTCAGAGCAGAGGGCTTTCCATTACGACGTGACAGGTAAAATTGGCCAACAATGCTGTATTTCGACGTAAAAAAGTTAAATCATACATACAGTGCTCCTTGAAAGCTGATGAAAGGTCATGTATCTTCATGTCACTGTGATGTAAAAGATGGAGGTGTACTCAGAGTGAGAGTCAGTCATGAGTGTGCACGGCGGTGGGTGAGACAGGTTGGGTTTCAGAGTGGCGTGGGGGTGTGCAGAGAGGTGCCGAGACAGACACTGATTCCCGGTATCATCGACTTCAAAACCTCCCCTCTCATACCACAGCAACACGGCGGCCCTGTATTCTACCAAGACCCTGAAACTCTGCTGAGAATTGACTTGGGTTTCAGCTGTTCAAGGGAATGTTTTGACATTTTTATCAAGAATGATGGATTTTGTTTTTAATTTTACATTTCTGGTTTTGAATGAGAAATTGATTTGTGTCATGATCATCACATTTAACATAAGGATTTAATTAAACTAAACATTTTTCAACTGAGAGGCTGCAAAATTAGATTCAATCGTTCGATGAATACGCATTTTAAGTTTGATTGCAAGTGTTAGTAGGTGCATTTTTCTTGTTGTTGCAAGTTGTAGTTGTCATTTTCTAAGTGGTTTATTCACATACTGTTGAAGGGGCAAACAATATATGCATTACAACAAGTATATAGAAAAGATAGGAACATTAAAACACAGCAAACACATAAAGTCAGCCAAACTAAACATTAAAAGGAGAAAAAACAAGAACAAAACAACAAATCAATCGGGGAAGCTGGTGGTAATATTTGTTTTGGTTTTAATTTCTTGTTGTTATATATTTTATATCTGTTCTAACATTTTAGCCATCCAAACATTCGATTACAAGTTACCTTTAAACATCTAAATGTCTACTGTGCAACAATCTTAAACCAAACGAAAACATCAGCATTTTGATTTAAAAACAATAGATATAAAAAACATATAGTTTCAAAAGGAAAATACCCTTAGAATTGTATATTATCATTTATAATTGGATACCCCATTACTTACACCTTAATGCTTGAGCAACATCTGAATGTTGGAGCTGCACAAAGTTGATCTAAATTTTCCTACTTTACTGTAAAGTAGATTAGTCCAGTGGTTACCCGGGTCAGAAATCGTGAGATATAACTGGGGGGTCGGGGGGAAAATTGCAAGACAAAAGAAGAAAAAACTAATTTTGTCATGCATTTAAATATTGTAGATGGTCTTATTGCAAGTGATGTATATTTGAACGAAATACTGCTAGTAAAGCAAGCAAGAAAGCTATCACTAGGCATTGGTGTGAAGAAACACCACAAACGGACAATCATTGGATAACCATTGAAGAGTTATTTAAATGGAGAAATGGACACACAAACTGAGACTTCAGGAAGCACAATTCGATTGAAAATGGGAAATAATACAGGACTCAAAATTGAGACGTTGGACTGAAACAATAACTTATAGATAAAAGTAAGATCCTCAAGATTGTAAGACTACTAGGCACTTCCCAATAATTTTTTTTTACTTTTACTTTTTGTTTTTATTTTATTTTTCTAGCCAGCATAAATAGTAGATTTATCAAAATGTTGTTGCAACTGGCATGCTTATTCAAGTGGGAAAAAATGTATACAGTATATTGTAGCTAGTCGAGTTTGGGGTTGGGTTTTTTGTTTTTAAACTAGTATATCCTTAATGTTTTGTATCCAGAATTATAGTTTACAAAAACACGAGGGAGTGCAGCTGCCAAACAAGGCACATTATTGCTGTCTGCAATCCATTGGAGTACAGAAGCAATAAGAAGCATGTAACATCAAGTTAGAGGGATAGTTCAGTATTTTTAAAGTGGGGTTGTATGGAGGACTTATGCATAGTTAGTGTGTTACCTTACAGAGATGGGGGCCAGCGCAGTCATTTTAAGGAGTTTTTGAGGGAGGCGTCACTGTAGCAGAAGTCAGCCTTGTATTGTTGCAGAGGGGGCCAGAAGAAAAGCAGTTTATCTCCACATACACTCAACAAAAATATAAACGCAACACTTTTGTTTTTGCTCCCATTTTTCATGAGATGGACTTAAAGATCCAAAATTCATTCCAGATACACAATTGTACCATTTCTCTCAAACATTGTTCACAAATCTGTCTAAAGGTGTGATAGTGAGCACTTCTGCTTTGCTGAGATAATCCATCCCACCTCACAGGTGTGCCACATCAAGATGCTGATCTGACATCATGATTAGTGCACAGGTGTGCCTTAGACTGTCCACAATAAAAGGCCACTCTGAAATGTGCATTTTTTTTGCTTTATTGGGGGTCTGGGGACTCAGAACCAGTCAGTATCTGGTGTGACCACCATTTGCCTCATGCAGTGCAACACATCTTCTTCGCATAGAGTTTATCAGATTGTCAATTGCGGCCTGTGGAATGTTGTTCCACTCCTCTTCAATGGCTGTGCGAAGTTGCTGGAGATGGCTTATGGTGGAGAAATGAACATTCAATGCACGAGCAACAGATCTGGTTGACATTCCTGCTGTCAGCATGCCAATTGCACGCTCCCTCAATGCTTGTGGCATCTGTGGCATTTTGCTGTGAGACAAAACTGCACATTTCAGGGTGGCCTTTTATTGTGGACAGTCTAAGGCACACCTGTGCACTAATCATGATGTCAGATCAGCATCTTGATGTGGCACACCTGTGAGGTGGGATGGATTATCTCAGCAAAGCAGAAGTGCTCACTATCACACATTTAGACAGATTTGTGAACAATGTTTGAGAGAAATGGTACAATTGTGTATCTGGAATGAATTTTAGATCTTTAAGTCCATCTCATGAAAAATGGGAGCAAAAACAAAAGTGTTGCGTTTATATTTTTGTTGAGTGTATATAAATGCTAACCTAAAACCTAACCTTTTTATCTGAGTCGTTTATTTTGATTTTTCTTGTGTCTCTTGAATAATATGCAGTAGCCTAGCTCTGAGTCGAGGGGCTGATTGGTATAGTGATCCAAAAATAAACAGCTGTCTGGTGGCAAACTAAAGCTGTGGATACAATCTCAGTTCAGGTTACAATTGACCAGATATTTAGGATTTATGTAAGCATTTATATATGTGGAGAAAAAAACGTTTTTTCTTCTAGCCCCCTCTGCAACAGTAAAATGCTGACTTCTGCTAAAGTGACATCTCCATAAGGTAATACACTGCCTAAATACCCCATACAACCCCACTTAAAAAATACTGAACTATCCCTTTAAGTAAGCTACAAATACCTGAAAATAACTTAAGTAAATGTACCTGTCACTTTCCACGGCTGAATGAAAGTACCTCAGACTGTGCTCCAGTTCATATGGGGTTAAAAGGATTAGTTGTATCATAGTCTGGTGTTTTAAGGTAACACGTATAGGCTACTAACTGAACATGTCAATACAAAAGAGGTAGAGCAGAAAATCAATTGTGTGGATAGTAAAAAGCCACCTTTGTCATTTTATATTATGTAGGCCTACCCAAAAAGTACAGGTAATTCTCTTGTGGGAAATGTTTCTGTCCAAGAAGGTATTTTATTAACTTGGCCCTCCAGCCATCATCTATCATCTGAATCATCCCAGAGAGATCATTAAAGTGACATTGTTCATGGAAAGGAAAGAATTTCAGGTTTTCAATCACACGTTTGCAATTTCTCCTTTTAAATGTCCTAGAGGAATGCAGTCCTTATATGTAGGTAGGTTTTAACGTCCTCTCTTTAAAAAGAAACTGTGGGAAATGAACAGTAGCCTTCCTACGGAGAGGAAGTATCAACATCTTTCAAACTGATGCCTGAGTTTGTCAATGACGGTACATGTCAGGATGTTCACACCGTTCACAAAAACACTAGATTTAGGAAAGAAGTTTCAGAGACCACTATTAAACATCCTACTTGGGATTTCTATCAGAGGTATTAGTAAAAAATAAGAATGGCACTTTGCAAGTTGCTCTTAAATGTTACATCGCATTGGAAAAGAACACATTTTCTCTGCTTATTTTGAAAATGAGACCCATTACGGGGGTTTATGACAGCCGCTACTTTAAGACAGTCGGTATATGACCCATTTAGTGAAACTCGTAGGTGCGCTGCGTACATTTTTGACTCAAGTATATTGAGCCGATAAAAAAAACATCCGAGGATGGTGATAAAATATAGAGACGCGCTTCCTCTGTTAACATCTGTGACACACTTCCACACACCTGTACGCAATGACAATCTTGAACGTATGATATAATCTTCAGCACTAACATGATTAAACAGAGCTTACTCTTATAAGAACGTTGTCACTCACAAAAAAAATGTGAATACGCAGGAGCCGGTACAGAACTGTTTATTCATTTCCAATTCAGTTCACTTGACAGAGTTGATGCTATTTGCAACCATTTTGTTTACTAGCACTCTTCATATTCTTCTTCTGGAGTTCATTTGTTTTTCCTGTGCCTTACTAGCCTTTGAGAGAGAAAAAATAGGCCATGAAAGAAAGTAAAACTTTCATTAAAACAATTTCTTAAAATGTATAAATTAAAAAAACAAAACCCCATGAAAAGGCTGTTTAAAGGAATGCCCAAAACAACGAAAATTGGAATGTCTTTCACAAATTTGTACAATGTAGAGATAGTCCACAACAAAAATAAAACAAAAGAACAAAATGTTCAATTGATGAG
This sequence comes from Hyperoplus lanceolatus, assembly GCA_026929865.2. Classification (NCBI taxonomy): domain Eukaryota; kingdom Metazoa; phylum Chordata; class Actinopteri; order Uranoscopiformes; family Ammodytidae; genus Hyperoplus; species Hyperoplus lanceolatus. Next base: position 8,922,740 of record CM049417.1, on the reverse strand, counting down.
TGCATGCCTGAAATCTTGTCCTAGCACAATACATTTGTTTTAAACCTTTTAAAACCCAAAATAATTCAACAGAGTTTGTACTGACCAACATTCTGCATTTGTTTCTTTGACCCAATTCATTTAACTGTTGACTCAATGTCCTGTATCTTTTCACTCTTCTTTCTGAGGACCGACTTGAGTTTCTTTTTTTAAAAAGCCTCATTTGAAGACAGCTTTCTTAATGTTTGGCGCCCTCTTTAGGCTGTATAGGGAAACACCAGCAGGATGGCTTGTCCTGGTCCTAGGGTAATACTGTCCAAGCTGACGGACGTGTCTGCTTGCAATTCTTCATCAGTTGACAGCTTCACTGTAGCCGTCTCTGGCAACTCTCCTCCTTCTGTAAAAACAAAGATTATAGTGTCAAAAACCAAAGGCTAATGTAAATCATAATATTAGACACAGTACGTCTTTACTAGACATCTCTGTTGAACTTACCTGTAGGTGCAAGTTTGAGTGTGAGCTTTTCAGGTGCTGCTCCCCAGTTGACAGCAGTAATGTATCTATCGCTCTGGTCCCACAGACGAAGGAAAGAGAGGGAGTCTGCGGAGGAGTAGAGGGAGTAGTAGTCCCCATGGAGGAGAGAGCGCTCTTTGCCTCGCAGGTCGCTAAGAGATTTGAACCACTTCCTCACAGCCACTTGCTCCTTTCGCTCAGTCTGTAAAATGTGAAAATTGACAATTAAAAGAATTGTTTTATATGATTTTAACCACTACTTCAATAATTTGCTCCAGGACTCCAGACATTTCACAACACACCCTTACCTCAGCAGTTTCATTGAAAAGTGCTCCTTCTGCAGGTTCCGTTTCTATGTCCCAAACCATTTTAGGAGATCCTGCACCCTGATAAGTAAAACAAGGGTTAAAATAATCTGTACCAGATGTAAGGTTACTGCAACTATTTTAACCATCTGCTCCGTTTTGTATAGCTTACCTCTACTGCGCGGAGGCCGATCTCGTCTCCGTATGTAAACACAGGGGTTCCAGGCATGGTGAACAGCAGGAGCTGGTAAAGGCGGACCAGGGCTGGAGTGTTGGCCTCTTTAGACAGCTGGCCTTTCTGGGCGGCACCGAGACCCCAGGCTAGACGCCCCTGCTGAGAGTTGAGGGTGTCCAGGGCTCTGATGCGCTCCACACCTGTACATATTTGGGTATAATTATCACCTGCACTGCGTTAAAAATACTTCTAAACTACAAAAAAAAAAAGGTCATATTACTTTGCAGTAGGTAGGGAACTATAATTAAGATAAACAAAGCGAGTGAGAAAATACAAAGAAGCCTCCAGCCTACCTCCACTTTTGCTGCTGAGCAGGTCGGACAGGACAAGATCCACAGAGGAGGTATTCACAAGCCGAGACAAATCTGCAGCAGAAGTACTTTCAACCACACCCATCAGCGCCCTGAGAGAAAGAACATGTGGTACAATGAATCACATTATAGAGCAAAGGGCTTCAGTTAGTGCTTCAGTCAGTGTAAACCTGATTTTATTAAGAAGTTGATTTGGGGTAATTTCCTGAATCCACCACAAGGTGTCGCTTTACTATAATAGTGTATAATACCACTGATCAGTGGAAGACTATTTCTTGTCGATCTCTTCCTTACCTCCTCACCCTTATTCAATAAGTTTTAAATCTATTATTTTAAGTCCCAATTTTGAGGTGTATTGGTGCTTTTTTATTATTCCCCAGCCAGAAAACACATACGTTCTTGCAATGCCCAATATTCACATCATTTGTTCATACAACTACACAGATATTCTACTTATATAGAGCAGAAATTAAGTGAGGAAATGGCAGCCATCTTTACTTTTTATTGCTGTCTTCAGAGAAGTTGCCCTTGAAGGCAGCCTGCAGCTTTGACCAACCCACAGAGTTGGTGGCAACAGTGAGGCCAGATATCTTGATGCCATCGACGCCCAAACCCAGCCAGTACTCTGCTCCGACCTGTACAAGAGAACATGAGCACTTTAGCTACAACAGATCCAGGAACAGTTCTATGACACAGATTTTTTTTTTTCAACAATACAACACTTGAATGAAGTATCAAAGAAGATATGTTATATATATATTGTGCATGTCCTACCGTGACTTTCTCCATGACGTCACCAACATCACCGGTGGTGAACCAGGGAGCATCGGACGGGTAGTTAGGAGTCAGGTCAAGCACCACAGAAATACCTAGCAGGGAAAGTAAAGACACAAAGTTTTAAAACAACATTTACATTTGAACAATTTTGCGAATACAGTCTTTTAGTATTAACTACAATAAGTGTTGTTGAAGACCTACCCTTCTTGTGGGCCTTTTCCATCACAGCAACCAGGTGTTCTTTAGCTCCCTGGTTGGGGTCGATCGTGTCAAATTTCAGCGTTTCTGGATTGTTGGTCTGCACGGTGTGAAGAGGGCCGATCACCAGGCCTTTAACCTTCAACCTGTTCATCTCATCCAACTTTGACACAACACCTAAAGGGACGGGGGAGGAGGAAGACGAAATTTGGCATAAGTGTGATTTTTCACAATGTGGAAAGACAAAACTGAACTGGTGTGTGAAAAAGGCTAGCAGGGTCAGAGGAAGGATATAGGAGGCTGGAGAGACGGCTAGTAAAAAAAAACTTCTACTTCTATCAAAGTATTGACTGAAGGCAGGAACATGTGAACTACCCCCGCCCCCCCCCCCCCCCCCCCACCCTTTCTCCTGGCCATGTGAAGTCTGAGGACAAGGAGGCCCTTCATGTGAAAACACAGCCAAGTCACGTGCGGCAGTTGGAATTATGCCCCACAGCCTTTTGGAAACCTGACAGCGCCACAGTAATTCATTCTAATACAAGCAGTACAATCAATCCTTCCTTCAAACTTTTTTTTTTTTTTTTAAAAGGTGTGTGTCACTAAAATCAAAATTAGAAAAGGAAGGCTATTAATTGTGATTAAGTCACATTTGATGAAAATAAAAAGCAAAGAAAATAGGTTAATGACTTTTGAGATCTAAATTAGTCTAAAAAAAACGTGGCTATCTGCTCGCCTCTAAAAAAAAAGGAACTGGGCTGCTCAACCTTATCCTCACATATGAGTAGGAGAGATATGAAAGACATGACACATGGGATTTGTATGTCCTTTAGACCTTGAGTCACTGGTTAGTCAGCCTAGTCAGCATTTCAGTATTGTGTCAGCTGAACTAAGAAAACTGCCGTCACAAGACTTATCCTTTTTAATTCAGTCAGTAGCCATACAGAGACCGGGCCACTTTATACATACAACCTCAATGACTTGTCTTGGGGCATCACACTTTATCAAAGGAAAAAGTACAGTCACTAAGGTAATCTACCTTCCAGTCCGTCAGAGAATGCTTCCAGGTCAGAGATCTGGTACAGAGGTCCTTCGTTCCACCAGTTCATCTCAGGGATGGGTTTGCAGCGAGGGGCCTGGACTATGATCACGATGGCTCCAGCCAGCATGCCTATCCAGCCCAGCCAAAACAGAACAAGCAGCACCCAACGGGTCCGCACCCATCTAAACATAAAGATGAGAGGGGCAGGCATGTTGAGAAGATGACCACTTTAAGACATGTAGCTTAAAAATATAAAAAGTGGTGTTTATAGTTCTTACCCTGGAGTGCCAGCCACCCTCATCAGCTCCTCTTTAGACAGGCCGGTGAATGTGACCTCGTCCTCAGGAACCTTCAGCTTCACGCTGCCATTCTTCTCTCCTACTGCAGTCTGCTCGTCCCCTGTCATGGGCTGCTTCTCAGGGTCCAGCTCATTGAGCTCCACATCCTTCATGTCCACCTCAGTGTCCTTACTCATGTTTAAATCGGATTGCTTTAGAGACAGAGCTACGAGGGAAGCAGAGAAAGAAATAGTGTCAAGTTAATAAGGCTCTTTCCATGGCAGAAACTTGTGTTTGGGCCCTGACAACCTGTAGCCTAATTAGCATATATGTTGTTTCAATGGAAACTGCCAAAGTACCTTAAATGACAAACCTCAGGGAAAAACTAGGTCAGATGGAAAATGTAGCCTACATTAGCGTCATAGTCTAAATTTTCTACACATACTTTTGTTGCTACTATAGCCTACTACACATCGTTTTGAAGATGTGTTTTCGCCTCATAGCCTAACTGTAGACTGGTGGTAAGGTGGTAACCTGTTGTCTGATGAAACAGCGGCCGTCCGTTACAAACTGTAGTATTAACGGGAACGATTTAGACTTCACATGAATGACTTTTTACATTTTCAAAGAATAGCAATCAAATGAGAACGGCGTTTAATGTAGGCCTATTTGTTCTACCGGAAGTGGAAGTGTTTGCTAGTTGTTTCTGACTCATCAACATTAAGGCTTAATGTTAGTTTAACAAAAACTCTCCCATTTGAAACAAAACTCGTTTTCGAAGCAACGCTTAGTCAAATAACAAGTAAACGCAAGAACAACAGCAGTACTAAAATACATTTGATATCGTGTCTCAGTCTAAAGATGATGAAATCAAGCTGAACGCTACATCACCGGGTGGTACTCGAGGCACTGAGCGACATTGTACTTTTTCTTTCCGCTCTATGAGGCTGTTTTAACACACGAGTTGGATTGAGCTAAACTTGATCTGTGACTGAACAACTCATTAAAGCATTTTCAGCATTACCTGTGAAAAGCAACGTATAGTCCGTCCGTGTTTGTTGTAATTTCCTAAGTGGTTTATCCCTTGGTCACTACTAATCTGCTTACCGAGACGCTCCGTCCGTACTTGTAGCTGCCCTGGTTTCCACGCCCACCGGGAGTGAGACAGACCCAATGATATCTCTCTCTCTCTCTTCCTCTCTCTCTCTTCCAAGAAACTTACCATACTCAATGTTCCAAAGGATATAATTGTCTACCACGTGTTTACGTTATTAGACCATTAAGTAGGCTACATAGGCTATCTGTCAATATTTGTCTATTTTATTCTACTATCATTATAACTAGGCTATGTAAGACCAAAATAATTGATAATGTGTATTGTGTCTGTCTTCAGACAGTTTTAACCTTTGCCCCACTTTGTAAAGAAAAGAAAAGAAAAAAAGACAGAGACTCAGACAAGAGACAATTGTCTCTTGTCTGAGTCTCTGTCTTTTTTTCTTTTGCTTGGGGCTCTTGTGTTTTCTGAGCATCAACAGGGTAGGCTATTTTCATGTGGAAGGTTAGGCAACACATGGCCTATTAGCTTTTTTATGAAAAACTATTTCCTGGAGGAGATAATATAATGCGCTGATAAATAGATGAATGGATTAATATGCGCATTATGAGGTTGTTAATGTTTTGATTAGGTGAGATTGCCACTCTTTTCATCATAGGCCAACCTGATTTAACCCCCAGTTCCTACACATCCCCTTCATCTGTTTAACTATGACATTTGCATCGCCCCCCCCCCCCTCATTAACAAGTGACAATTATTCATTGAGTAATCTATTCAGTCTGATATGGTCATGCTCTCAATATAGAGCTAATCAATACAACAAAGTAAAGTAAAAAGCCTAACAAACAATTAGAAAACTATATATATGGCTATGTGTTGATGTCTTCATAAGTAGACATTATAGATCAATCATGGATGCATAAGCGATTCATTGAAATGGAATAGCTCAATCCAATCATCTGGACTGATTGAAATGGAATACTTCAATTCAATCAATCAGACGAACAACAAACTGTCTCCTTACCAAGTCCAGGCCAGCCTTGTCCCTTACAGAAATACAGTAAAACAACATATTGTTGACAGTTTCAGGTTGTTGTGGTTGAAAATGTTGCTGTTTGATTTCTATGTGCAGGATCAAAATAATATAAAAAGGCTGAAAAAATGAACAATGATGTTGATCAATCGTTATAAGTAATGATGTGTAAAGTGGCCTGTAATACATTAGAAACAACATTTGTGACCAGCTGATCTAAGAAGCCGATGTCCACAGCTGTTCTTGACCTTTGTAGATTAGCAGAAATAGGCTACATCCGGGAAAACATCCTTAGAATGTTTACGCCATGAACAGAAAGTGCTGTTGTATGTTTCAAGTTACAGTTTGAGATGAAAAGTGGCAAAGGAAGATGTTGTTGTTGTTTATCTCAGGAAAGGATAGCATGAAACCTGAGAGTCCATTTCATAACGTCTTCGAATTAACACTAAACACCGGTTGGATTTGCTGGCTGGCTGACAGGGAAAGACCGCAAAAGGCTTAGACACAAACTTATCATGACTTGTTGATTAATGGCTCAATGATTAATTGGCTGATACCGTCGCTCTTTACTTTTAAAGTCCATCGTCACCCACTTCTTTGATACCACCCCCACTCTGTCCATTCTGTCGCCCACATGTTTTCTTGATGTGCGGTGGTGTAAACAGTAGCTTTCCTTTTTCGGTGCTTATTTTGCACGCACATGTGTTATTTTGTTCAGCCTCTGGGTTTTATAGTGAATCAATATGTTTTTGGTGTATCTTATATCTTATGTTTAGGGCAACTCAAATTAAAATCCAAAGAAAACCATGATTCACTCCCTTTTTTCTTTAACAGAGCAATACATCAGGCTATTTTGTAAGCTAGTATGAACAAAAGAAAGCTCTGGGACTATACAACATATACAATAACACCCCAACTGATGACATTTATTAAAGTTGTTCCATAATTGATATCTGTATTGATATCTACAGTTGTCCCTACAGATATAATCTTATTTAGTGGAGGGTGTCTGTTTGTGGATCTGTGATTTTATAACCTGCGATAACCCTGTAATACTGGAACAAGTTGCCATGTTTTGGGACGTGCAGCAACATGACAAGACTGGCTGTGCTTCAGACATTTGGAAACTTGAAACCCTGGAAGACTTGATTTGAGGAGCCCTGTTTGGGAGACTGCAGACTCACTCATGCTTACGAACACGCGACCTCTCTCTCAAACGCACACACGAGCTGTGTCTGTTTTTATCTGCGCCTGTTGCACATGATGTGAGTGCTTGGCAGAGCTGGGTCGTTACAGAGCTGTCGAACCGCTGACAGATCTGAACATGCTGTGCTGTCGATCCAGGGGATGATGGTGGCCAGTTTACAAGAGATACTAAAGGGACAATGCATTTCCAGTTTTCCGAACTGTTTGTGCTTTCCAAGGCAGGATGTTTGGAGAGACATTGGTGTTGGATTATGGGAAATTAAAAAAAAGAGAGAGACGGGAAACAGGAGTAAGGAGGAGGAGCCAGTAGAAAGAAGGGGAAGGGGAGACAGAGAAAGAGGAGGGGTCAGAGATATGTAAACACGTTTATGGAGTGGAGGGCGTAGCAAAATTTGGAGTGGAACATGGTCACGGGTAACAGTAACACAGCACTGAGCACTTTGCAAAAGTCTTTGAAAACATGTTGTCCATGTCCAGTACCAAATCTATGCAGCCTTTCAAACACCATGGGACACTACATTGATCATCAAATGTTTAGCAAACCGCAATGATAAGTTCCCTGGAGCACAAGGGTAGAATAATTCAACCCAAGACTTGCTCTGTTTTAAGGCCAGCTTTGTTTATGCGTTCAGCAGTTGAGGAGGGGACAGTATCAATCAGTCCATCTGCAAGACTACACACACACACACACACACACACACACACACACACACACACACACACACACACACACACACACACACACACACACACACACACACACACACACACACACACACACACACACACACACACACACACACACACGAGAGGGAGAGGAATAGAGGGCACCTGCATAGTTTTCTCTGGCTGGGACTATACTGTACAGTACAATACAGTATACTGCAGGATCAAGGTTGCAGTTTCAGAAAGACATTACAGCTAACTTCAGAAACAAAATAAGCTATCTGAAGAAAAAAAAAGTATTATATGATCACGCACTTACAGTGCATTTTGACAAAAACCTATTCCACAGAACACATAGGGGCCTAACAAACCATTTACACTTGAAAAATGCCTGCAGTTATTTGCCTTGCTCCATGAACAAAAACAATAGTCTGCAGAACTAAAGACACACACATACACTCTCTCTCTCTCTCTCTCACACACACACACACACACACACACACACACACACACACACACACACACACACACACACACACACACACACACACACACACATGAATACACACACAGGGCCTCACTATAAATCCTCGTCTGATCCCTCTGAGAGTTTATTTTGTGAGACAGCGTGAGCTCGAGCAAAAGGGGGGAAAAAAGAAAACACAGCATAGCAGAGCTGACCTGAGCCAGTTTAGACCAGTTTTGCTTTCATCTCATTGTTTTCAGGCTCCCAGCAAAGTTCAGTCATACAGTTCAGGCTGAAGCAGTGTATTTCAGGGGGAAATGTCGCTCTCATTTACTCTTTGGTCTGCTTTAGAAATGTTCAGATCGCTTTATTGCACTGCTATCTACAGAATCATTTACAGAGAAAGTTGTGAGTGACATAACTTTGTGCAACACGCACACACACACTTTCACTCTCAAGAGTGTCGGGTGTAACTCAAAGGACTTTGTCATGTCGTGTCATTGTATTGCTTAACGTTCTGTACCACTGTTCACTTTGTGTCAGTGATATATTCCCTCCAGTTCGTTATCATTTCGCTGTCTTTGTTCCCCTTGTTCTCTGTAGATGAGAAGGTGTGGCCTAGTTTTCTGTCACAGACAAGGGATAGACTGTTCAATGTGGAAAGTCTCCCTCTCTAACGCTTCACTGGTCTGAATCAATGAAGAGCTAATATGGACAGAGCAAACACTAATTAGTTCACCACATTAGTACCCTCACCACAAAAATACATCATCAAATGTGTTGAAAAATAAATAAAACAAAGTTTACACTGTATGTGATGCAGCCTTATACGTAATATACCTGTACTATTTGTTTCATGTTATGGGCACATTGTACTGACCTCTCCAAGTCCACATCCATCTCTTTCTCATTCTCACGCTCTCCCCTCCCTGTGCTTTAGAATTTGTTCCCTCAGCCCCTTTCTGTCTCCCTTCCACTAACCCCATTACTGGCAGCAGGCAACAATGGCGGTGTCAGTGTTATGTATGTGCTCCTTTGTGTGGGAAGAATTTCAAACAGTTCAGTTCACAGAGGCACGACTATTTCTCTCACTTCCGCCTGAAGGCAGCAGAGTGGCGCAGCGGAAGCGTGCTGGGCCCATAACCCAGAGGTCGATGGATCGAAACCATCCTCTGCTATTTTGGCCATACTATCCTATCATTGTCACACATACAGTATAGCTTGACTGTATATGCTGTATGTATCTATACTCTATACACATCTATATACCCATATAAAGTGTCACATATCTCTGTCTATGACACTATAGTAAGAGTTGTTATAATTAGCTGTAGCCTGGACACAGCCTGTTTGAGTACCTACCAGTCACTGAGCGTGTCAGTTTTTCCAACAAGAAAACCACACTGGCCTAACAGTTTATCTTTAATCAAACATTTACCTCATCTGTGTCTGTTACACGTTTTCCCTTCAATTTAACAGGCAATTAGTGGGAAGGCAAGCAGTTCCAGTGATGCTGAACACTGACCTTTGAACCAAAGCCTGTTAGATATGAACTCACACTCCTCAAGGCCTAGAACAAGAGATAGACTTTGTTACATAACACACTGATACTAGGATCTTCGGAATAGTTGAATTACTTCAATGCTGCTATGTCAATGCTGCTATGGGTCTGTGAACAATTCAAATAAATAGATTAAAATTAAATTGTCACATTATAGAGAAGTGCTGGGAAATGAATAACCGCTCGGGAAAGAGGTTGTTTATTATTCCTGTGCGATATGAATGCACAGATGGAACTTCCGCAGCATTACAGTAATGTCTGTTGTTGTTCGCTTTGTTGTATTGTCTCAAGCGGGGAAAGGCCTAGACCTTTATGTGCTTTTCTTATTTTAGCATCTTTGACACAGCGACATAGACAGTCAGGTTTGTTTACCTGAAGCAATGGGAATGCTGATTCATATTGGTTATAGCTTAAAGGTAACATCAAACAAAAATATTGTTAAAACTTTGTTACAGTCATTTCAATGTAGTCTGTAGTCCCTTTTCTACTTCAATAGACTTCACTGGGTGAATCACATGAGCTTTTATCGCCCCCTCGAGGATTCCAATGGTATCAACATTATCTAAAGAAAATACAGGCCCAGGGTCAGAGAATTTGAGAGTGGGCTGTCAAAGTGTGGTTAAAAAGGGTATGAATTGTTAGTACTATTTGTGTTAAATGCATCTGGAATTATTTAATTAATCTTGTCAAATAGCCTTAATAATAATAATCTTGTTCCAACCTATTTAGAGTGTAGGGTTTCAACATATGATTACAAAAAATATATACAAATAAAACATGCATCTTGTAAGAATCAACAAAAAAATAGAGAGAGAAATGCTTAAAGGCTCTGGCAACCCACAGACATAAATATATGACATTAATGTTGGGTTTCTCTATAAGCTGTTTACAGTCATCCAATTAAAAATGTATTTTCATAAATATTATAAAATTTAGTCTAAAAAACTGCTTTTTTGCTGTCTAGAACATTTTGCAGGGTGGTGTGGGCGTGGCCAACAACGTTCTGTAGGGAATGTTCTCTCACTCACGGTGCTGAGCAGGTTAAACCCAGTTCGAGACGAACGAGACGCAAACTTGAAAATGCTGCACATGCTCACAACGAGCCTGACTGGCAGTTCACACTGCTGCACGGGCTGCGACGGTAGCTGGTTTCCCTAGCAACGGTGAATGCTTTGGCACAGCTGAGAGCGCAAGCTCAACATCACTTGCAGAAAGTAACTTATTATTATTAGGCCTATATAGGTTTGCAATTAGTTGTAGGATATTTTTTCCCACTACAACCGCAACCTATTTAATTGAAACAGGTGTCAGTGTCACAATGAAAATATTTAAAAAATATCTCTCTCATATTTATTGTTATATCTTATTAGTTTATTTCCCATTTAACTTGCAAAAAAATCTGCTATCTATTTTAGACATATGCATTTTTAAATGTTTTTGAGGATAGGAGTGGGAATAATAGAGAGAGAGAGAGAGAGAGAGAGAGAGAAAAGTCTGATTATGTTTCTCATCACGAGAGCTGATGCGATATGCGGTTTGAATTAAGAGTACAAGGAGTAAAATATAAAAAAAGACAATCAAATGAGTTCAAACCAGCCGGCCTTGACTTTTTTTTTGTTGCGAGTCGACGTGTCAGAGGCATGAATCGGCGCAGCGATCGACAGTGGCTTTTCTGCGCAATTTGGAGACATGACTCTCAGGTCTCGGGACACAATCGGATCGTGAAAGCCTGTCCCCTTTACAACATTAACGTTCAGGAATCCCCGGTGATCATTTAGTCTTAAACCACATAGTTTTTCTGCACGGCGGCTCGGCGAGGTGTCACTGTGCTGTAGTTTGGTCTGGCTTTGCGAGACTACCATCACAGTGTTTCACCGGGGTGCGCGCTGCTTCGCTCAGACGGGGCTGTGAGTGTAGGCTCAGGCGCAAAGAGACAGTCTGTATCTCTTGCGCGGCACCAGAGATATTGTATATATTTGTTTTTTAGAACGTGTGACGTCCCAAGATATTGACGTAAGCCAAAGTTCGAATCAGAAATTTTCAAATGGCCGTCTCAATGCATTTTAGAACAGAGATCCTTCGCGTGACGTCCCAAGATATAGCTCGCTCTAAGCTGAGGCAACATTCGAATCAGGATTTTTCAAATGCTCGACCAACTGACATGACAGTATGTTTGCGGGGGGTTGGCAGCTATTCCTAAAACCTTTCATATACATATTAGCACTGATTTTACCCCCCAAATAACATAGTTACAAGGATTTAGTGGATTTGGGTTGCCAGGGCCTTTAATAATAGGGAAATCATTTTTTGACGGCTGAACTTGACGTCCTGCTCTACGTCATCACGCATTTGTTCGTGTCACCAGCCAGGAAGTGAGCGGAGAGGAGGGACCCAGAAGAATCACAACAGAGCTACTCATGCTACTACTAGAACACATTTGACAGCCCTTGTTTTGTGCCGCTGAAACACGCTGGTTTTTCTGTTTTTGTTACCGAATACGGACATGTCTCGGAAACCTAAAGATGAATATTACCGTTTTTTCACCGTTGAGGAGTCGCGTACGCACGAGAAGGGACACACCGAGTACAAAGTGACAGCAAGGGTTGGTTTACACTCTTTATCTCAGTAGAATGTTTTATAAGTGTCTGTTATTATAATTAACTTTGGCACCACGTTACAAAAAAAATAGGTTCGTTTGTTGTACCATTGTACTCTTTGATGAATTAGGCTACATCTATCAAACGTAAGAAACTTTGTCTAATTATTCGTTTATAACACAATGAAGTCACATCAGAACCAGTCATACCAACACAAAGATCCCGCACCTAACTCAAACAGTTAGATACATTCACAATGGGCCTTTTATTTTTGGCAGCTGTGGTACACACACAGTGTGCACTGAAGTGTGTGCGAACTTGTGACTCAGTTCATGAGCTCCAGCGCCCCCATGACCACAATACCCCGTGGTATACACAGGCATGCATAGACAATCAAAGTGTTTATTCTTTCTGCTCTGTCGTCTTTAGTTTGTGTCCAAGCGCCATCCAGAAGATGTGAAGGAGGTGGTGGTGTGGAGGAGGTTCTCGGAGCTGAAGAAGCTCCACGGGGAGCTGGCCTACACACACAAGAACCTGTTCAGAAGACAGGAGGAGTTCCCACCTTTTCCCCGCGCACAAGTCTTTGGTATAATGGGCAAATATATAGTGATACATTGTGGACGCTTCATGCATGGTCACCAAGTGCTGAGATCACTTACTTACTGATGTATGTAATAACAGGAAAATCTCACAATACACTCCCACAAATGTTACACTGTCAGAGATGATAATTCAACTCAACTGTGGTTCCAAAGCCTTACTAATGCAGACTTGAGGGGATATTTGCCTAACAAAACTGCAAACTGCAGCCTGAAAAATTGCAGTCCATTTGGATAAACACATCTCAAATTCTCCCCAAAAGCAAACATTGTAAGGTTGACAGGCTGGATTCCCGCTTTCGCTATTTGTTTCTGTTGCTTTTGCCTTGCAGTGTAATTTTGCAGCGTTGTCAACATCCAAATTGTCATCATTATATTACGTTATTATAACATTGCCCGTCTCTGTTCTAGGAAGGTTCGATGAGGCTGTGATTGAAGAGAGGAGGAATGCTGCAGAGGCCATGCTTCTGTTTACTACCGGCATACCTGCACTCTACAACAGCCCTCAGCTCAAGGACTTCTTCCGAGTAAGGCACACACTCACAAACACGCATACAGAGAGCCAAACTGTATGAAATAGCCTTTCCCTAGTTGCACTTGCCTGAATACAAAAAAACAAGATATGTATTTGTCACTGGACACCTTTTTTATTTTGCCTCTATCCACTGCTCTCCCTCTATCACACAACACCACCTTCCACCTTCCCCCCAAATCTACCGTACGTCCAATGCTTTGCAGTGTGGCCAGAAATCACTATTTTTTAGTATAAATACTTTAACTTCCTATATTCATGGTAGCAAAGGGAGAAATAATAGGCCTCCTTTGTTTGGATGGTAAACAGAGAACAACCACTTTTTGCACTCATTTGCTTATGCAAAGCGGACTTGGCAACACTGCAGCTTTCTACCCCTCTCTCCTCTCAGGGCGGTGAAGTCACTAGACCCCTGGACCCCACCCCTATGTCCTCTGCCGGGCCCCTGCCTCCCCCTCTCATCCCCCTGCCCAAGAGGAGGGCTTCAGACTGTGAACCAGCGGAGGAGGAGGAGGGGAGGGAGGCTCCCACCTTACCCCAGGACCTGGGCACCAACGTGGGCCTAGAAGTGGGAGAGCCGGAGGTGGCGGCCGAGGCTTACAGCGAGATGGGAGGCTCTCCCAGAGAAGGAGAACAAGAGGAGCTCAGTGATACAGAGCTGAATGACAGAGGTACGAGGGGAAAAAATGGTCTGACACAATACAAGGTCTGTATTTGTCTTCCCTTTTGAATTATTAATCTTGTTTTTTTATTCTTGGGCTATGTTTTCCACCTCCAGTCCCGTCTCGCGACCCATCCCCTGCCAGGGACCACCGATCACTAGAGTCCCAGGAGGAATTTGATTCATTGTTTGATTCTATGGCAGAGGAGCAGGTCCCATCCCCAAAGGAGGAGGCTCTACCTCCACCTCCACTGTCTGATAATGACCTGGCTGTCTTTGATCCCTGCGTAAAACAAGGTGAAATATATGTGAATGGATACCTAAAAAAAGAAATACCACAGCTCTTTGTCCGCTCAAATCTCTGACTTAATCTGTTAACAGCCTGGTTCTGTTTTGTTTTTTTTACCTCTGATTTCTTTAAAAATTCGAAGTAATAATTTCCCTTGTTTGACCAATATTAGACACATCAGCATATTCTTATATCGGAACAGCTGGAACCACACAATGTTTCCAATTTTTCCCAGGAAAAAACTCATCGACTTGAATTTTGTTGAGATGGTGATACATCGTTCTTGGAATGTAACAAATGTGAAATTAAACACAATCGTACCAAATACGCTTAAAGCTCACTGAGAGCAACTTTCTCAAACTGTTTTTACTGTTCTCATTTCTGTACTAGTAAATTATTTTCTCTTGCTCTTTTTTTCTCTGTTTCAGATGGATTCAAGTCCTGCAGTGACCACTCTGAATTGTTCTCACTTCCACCAACCAGTCTGGATGGAGGGGACGTGGGCTACTTGAACCAAGCTGCCACTGAGCTAACGGCTGCAATGGAGCGGGAGAAGGAGGGAGAATTCAGTTCTGCCATTCGTTGTTACAGGACAGCGGTAGACATACTGATTACTGGAGTACAGGGTGAGAAAGAAGATTTTGGTTGTCCACAATCACTTGCATGTGAATCCAATACACCCTTTCTAGTCAATGTGGCGTTTTTTTTACCTGAATGCACTTTGGCATGTTTTGCTCTGCATGAAGCATGAGCCAGCCTTTGTTGCTACAGTGACGGTCCATGTGCCCCATTCCAAAAAACTGCAAATTGCGTGATCACCCTCACTGTGCAAACAAGTTAGTGCATCAGAGCAAATTATATTGCACATGTAACTAGATTGTCTTGTTGACATTATTATTATTATACACAGCTGATATACACACACATACAGGCAAATGGACCCAGCACAGCAGGGCAAGTGTGGCTTGTCTGACCCATAGATAGTTGGTCTGACCTCATTGTAACCACCAGTGCTACTAACATGGCAAAGGTAAGCTGTGTGTGTTGTCCTGTTGTAAAACTGCTGTCAGTAATGGATGACTTATCAGGACAAGATTTTCTACATTATCTAGTGTTATACAAGGTAGCGTGGCCGAGCGGTCTAAGGCGCTGGATTAAGGCTCCAGTCTCTTCGGAGGCGTGGGTTCAAATCCCACCGCTGCCAATAACTGTTTTCAGCTCAGATATGCTTCCAATCGGTTCCAAGAGAGTAATTGTTGTAGAAATAATTATTTCCATATTAGATGCATGCGTATAGAATGCATTTGCGCTTCAGTCTTGATTTCACTGTCAGTCATTCAGGTCATGGTACATCCACTGCTAAGTCATGGACAGAGCTGTGCGCTTTATTTATATTCTGAAATCTATTTCGCCTACCATGCAAAATGCCTCCCAACCGTGCCGCTTAACTCTTCCAGGTATCGAATTACATTCTGAGTCACATTTTTCAACACGGGTCGTAATATAGCACCTATAGAAATTGAATGCTGTTCATGAGTTACTGCAGTCATCAGAAGCTGACGGTGGAATAGAAACCTCACACGAGACTGATAATGAGGCCATCTTTTTTTAAATTGGCACACCATGATATAAAAGGTGCCAAAAAGGTCAGTTAAGTAGACATAGACACATAGTTCATGCAGAAGATATAAGACAAAATGCTCACTCTACGTATATCAGCAGTATGTATTTGTTATTGGTATTTTTTGAGTGAGTATAGATTATGAGTAGTGCATTATCAGTTTATAGAGTATTTATCCACTCTTTAGCTACAAGACTGGACCTTCTTTTATCACTTGGTTGCACAGCCACTTT
This sequence comes from Hyperoplus lanceolatus, assembly GCA_026929865.2. NCBI lineage: Eukaryota > Metazoa > Chordata > Actinopteri > Uranoscopiformes > Ammodytidae > Hyperoplus > Hyperoplus lanceolatus. The sequence goes on along the minus strand of CM049417.1, from coordinate 8,906,587 downwards.
ACTTAAACAATCGTAATCAAGAAAAAAGATTGAAACAACATTGTACATTGGTGCTAATCTGAGTTTTGGAGGGACACAGTCAGACATACATGTGCTAAAATTGTAGTAAAATTAGGAGTTACTAAATATGATAAACTGAGAGTAATTAAATGTCATGAATTTAAGTTATTTACTTTTTCTATAAATTGATTATTTGAGAAATTAGCACAATGTTGTCGGGCCACCACTTTAAGATTATATTGCCTCAAGATACAGTAAATGCTCAGCCACCTAATGTGGCCTAGTGAACTACACAGTTTGTCAGTAAAAGTGGCATTTTATGCATGCATTCATCAAAGACTGACTAACTGACTCAATAAAGTGTGTAATCTGCTGCAGCCTGACACTGGCAGTGGGCTATCTAATGGGTTATCTACGTTGTCTTGTTTGTCAGATCACTTTTTGGCTTTGTTTACATAGACCTGTGGTCCCTCATTCATTCTACAAACAGCCATACCAGCTGGTGACAGATGATAGCGTGGCCGAGCGGTCTAAGGCGCTGGATTAAGGCTCCAGTCTCTTCGGAGGCGTGGGTTCGAATCCCACCGCTGTCAAGAAGCTTTTTCGACTCCCTTCTGAAGAGTTTAAAATATGTCAACTGTGGATATCAGTCGGAAGGTGTTCTGAAACACGTTCTTCATGTTGAGTCAGCATTGTCATGTAATAGGGTTAAACAATAGTCTCTCAAGCCAGTAAGCTTATTCAATAAATTGTTTGTTTTAAGAAAGATGACTTTAGTAACATTGCTCAATTAAGATAAAACATAAACACACTGGCAATCACAGTGACAGAGTAGATTGATGAAATGCAAACACTTCCTTTATCTCCTTAAACTTCTCTTCATTCTCTTTAGGAAACACTAGTGGCTTTTCCTGGATCACAACAATTCAAATAAACATCCTGATTTTGTGTCCATGTGTCTTGTTTGTCTGTCCAGGTGACACAGATCCGATCCGCAGAGAGTCTGTGATGAGGAAGACAGCCCAGTACCTGAAGCACACCGAGATGCTGGTTGACAGGCACTCCTCACCCACACACACTCACTCAACTACACATACGCAGCACCCTTAGACAGACAGACACACACACACACACACACACCATACACACACACACACACACACACACACACACACATACACACACACACACACACACACACATTTATATAAAATGTTCACACACATGGAGACCAAGAAGCTCAGGGTTGTTGTGACATACGCTCACACGGACACAAATAGTACATACACTCTTGCTCGCTTGAAGAGACTCAAGCACACACACACACACACACACACACACACACACACACACACACACACACACACACACACACACACACACACACACTCCTGAGGTACAAATTACACTGTGACCTGTTCCTTTATCTGCCTTTGTTGAAGTTAAAACTTTGTGATTTACAAAATCGTAATATCTATTAAATGAAAGTAAACGTAAACCGAAAGGAATAATGGAGCTTTCATCTCTCGCTCTCTCTTGTTCAATTCTGACCTTCCTTTTACAATGTTCTCTTGTTAATTACAGTCATATGTGTGTATATCAGTAATTTGCCTTTTGCACAAACAATGTTTTTGTTAATAAATTATCTTAATTTTAAATCAATACGGTATCTGTTTTTCTTGGCTTAAAAGTTACTAAAGTGCGACTAAAACTATGTAACTGATGGATAACAATAATCACATTGTCAGAAAGACAATCACAAGGCCAGAATATTTTAGTAGGTATAACCTCATCAGTCAGAGTCAGAATCACTTACTCAACAACCACAATAAATGCGCAGGTTTGATGAGAAATGCTAATATGCTTTGTTGCACAGGAACAACTCACAAAGAATGTATAGCTAATTCGCATAGCATTTAATTGTGTCATTTCGGATGAAAGTACACAATTAACAGTCTAATGGTTGGAAGGTTTGCAGAGGCAAGGCAGAACCTCTGAGTGGCGCTGTAGGCTATTAGACAACATCATCTACACGTCCTCCAGTGCTGAAACTCTTCTCTTCCTGTGTTCAACCACCTATAAATCAGATAGAGAGGTCTCATGTTTGTTTCTCCCAGCAGAGCTATTTTCCTATAGCAAGGCAGCAGTTTATCTGAATATGCTGTCGAGAAAACTACAACCTGCACTTCTTCCTTCTGCTACAGTACTCAAATTAAGGAAATGAAAAAGCTCATTTTGATAACAAGTTAGAGAGGTGATGAAAAAAGTGGATGGATGGAGAGAACAAAAGAGGAGGAAGTGGGAGAGAGGGACAAAAGAGGAAAGAGAGATCAGAGCCATACAGCAGAATCCCTTCTCTGGAGAGGAGGGAAAGAGGGATGGAAGGAGAGAGGACTGGAAGGACAACCAGATAGAGAGGCGACAAAAAAGGGGGGATGCCACAGAGAGGAAAAGGCTAGCCTTTCTCTCACCAGATGAGAAACAGAGGGGTTGTGGGCAGCGAGAGATAACAGAGAGGACGGAGGAGAGGAAAAAAAGGAGAGATGTGATTAGAGGATAAGCAGAGATCATCCCTCCATTGTTAGAAAGAGAGGGAAAACCCGACCCTCCCTCTTCCTCTATTTTCAACCCCCCATACCTCCCTTTTTCCTCTCTTTTTTTCTTTTTTGACTGCCTTTGTTTTGAGCTTTGTGGGGAGCTTGAAGAGGATGGAGGGATGGCAGAGAGAAAGCGAGAGACATCATTGCTCCTTTCTACCTTTTTGCTCATCTCTCCCTTTTTATAGTGCTGCACCTGTGAGATGCAGAGGATGTGAGATGGAGAGACAAAGAGATGGATGGAGCGAGGGAGAGATGAAATCAGAGTTGGGGGGGTTATAGTGCCTGGCAACATTAGCATGCTGTGAGTGTCAGCACTCCTCTTTTTCACTCTCTCCATCCCCATCCCTCTTTCCATCTATCCCTCCCTCCCTCTGTCTCTTTCTCCTCACTGGTCACTGCAATTATACCATCAAAACACTCCAGCCTGAGAGCATAATAGCTTCCCCCTGTGTGTGTGTGTGTGTGTGTGTGTGTGTGTGTGTGTGTGTGTGTGTGTGTGTGTGTGTACATGTGCATGTGTTATCATGAGAGATCAAAAGAAAGAGGTGTGTGTATTTGTGTGTGTGTATTTGTGCATAATTTAGTGCCATACATGGTGCATTACTTGTGCATGTGTGACACGAGGGGCAGCTGTTGGTGTGTGAGTGTGTTTGCCAAAACTGGATTTGCAGCATGTGTGGGTGCACATGAGAGAGAGGGAGAGTGAGTGTGTGTCTGTGTGTGTGTGCATAAGTATCTTTTTGAGTCCTACTGACTAGAAAAACTGCTTCTCCAACCTCTGACCACAACACACTCTTAAACGCACGGCGAGAGACCCACTTTACATGTCTAGTGAGTTTCTATTTGAACACACACACACACACACACACACACACACACACAACAATGCACACTAAAACTAATGGATGCACATTGCACACAGGCATACAGTCATGGATTTGAGACACAAACCGTTATGACCTACATGCCCAGTGGGTCATCATTAAGCCAAACAGCACACTCTGACACCTTCGGCCGTCCACGACCACAGACACACACACACATTCACACACACGCACACACTATTTTACTGTTTTTGTTTTTGTTCCCTCAACTTCCTCTATCCCTCTCCCTTTCTGCCCTCTGTCTCTTCCTTTTTCTCTCATTCGCTAACACACACACACACACACACACACACACACACACACACACACAACACAATCCCCCCTCTATGAGCTTGTTATCCCTCACTGTCCGTTTGTTTCTCTGTCACCTTGCCCTGAGCTATTTGAGTACACTTCTGTGTCTCTCTCTCTCTCTCTCTCTCTCTCTCTCTCTCTCTAATACACACACATAAACACACTCATTCTCTTTATATCTGTCTCACCCGCATGCTCCATTCCAACCTGTCTCTCTTTCTCTCTCTCTCTGATACTGTCATTCTTGACATATGTAATCTGTCTTTCAGTGCCAGTTTCACTTGAACTCGAGGCCTGATTGTTAGATGGACGGTATCACCAAAAGCACCCTTATATAACTGAGTTTATGTAAGGTAAATCAACATAAATTAAAAAGGGCAGACTAATAATCTTTTACTCATGAAATGTATTGTATTCATCACAAGGAATGAGCAACATTAGCAATCAACTGACAAATAAAGGTGCAACATCCACTTCCCTTTTTGCTCTGTTTATGTCTCTCTCTCTATCTACTCCTGAGTGAAATATCTCTCTCTAGCAGCTAAATACTCCAATGTGTTTACCAATGGGTGCCTGTCTGCTGTGTGTGTTGCTGGGCAGGTAGTACAGCTTGGGTTTATCTGAGATTTTTTTGTTGTTGCTGAAATTAGCTGGGAACACGGACCTTAATGCGAACTACATTTAGGGATGTGAGTGTAATTTGCTTGCAGGAAAAATCAGAACAATGGGCTTAAACAGGCTAAAACACCCCATAGAGCTAAAAGGTAACTGACGAGTTGGTTATAATTCTGGTTTGGGTCATCACTACAACTGACCCCATTCATACACTATTACACATATAGCCAATATATTGATTAATGCAGCCTTTATTGGGAATTCTTGGTATTGTTCAGAATTGTTTGTTGCCTACTTTTCTTGACATTTTTCTATTGCCTCATCTCCCTCTTTCTACTTCTCTGCTCCTGCTTTTTTATCCTCTATTTCCCCCTCCCTCTCATTCCCTCTTTCTCCCCCATCACTCTCTCTCTGTAAGTAAATCAATGAACATACACTTTATGCCACCTATTGATCCTTTCATATCTATTTGTCCTCACTCCCCCCTGTTCATTGCCTCTCTACTCTCTCAGTATTTCACTCAACTCTTTTCCCCAACCTTTTTTTCTCTCACCCCTTTCTGTTTTTGAATGTTTAATCTCTTTCTCTCTCTCTAACAGGCCCTTTCTCTTTATATCTCTCGCTCTGGGACGTCCTATTTATATGGCTGCCACCTTCATGCTCATACTGAAGTGTGAGTGTGTGTGTGTGTGTGTGTGTATGAGCAAGAGAGCGTGTTTGATGTTGGTCTAAGTGGTTAACATAATATCAGCCCTGAGAGAGATGACGTTCCCACTCTCTCTCTCTCACACACACACACACACACACACACACACACACACTCACGCATAATTTTAGTATTTTTTTTCTGTGAACAATTTGTGCTTTTTAGAATCCTCCAGCTTGTGCAGCAGATCCATGTATTATCCATCAATTGCATTCTCCCACTCTGTCCAAATACATGCAAACAAACACGCACACACACACACACCTCTGCGGCTCGACCCCTTCCTGGGACGACCAAAAACCCGGTATTATCTTTTGTTATTTATTATTGCAGATTGGAGCCATCATTTTGTGACCTCGCTGTCTCCCGCTCTCCTCCCTTCTCCACATGTTTCTATTGATTCAGACCTATCTCCTCTCCCTCTCTTTTCCCTGCCCTCTCCCCTTCTCTCTGCATGTTATGTTATGTTTATTCAGACACATATCCCTCTTTTCCCCCCCTTTTCTTTTCCACTGCACCCCGCGTGTCCAGCTTTTGTTACCAGCCTCGTTTCCATAACAACTGGGACCTTTCAGCCTGCGCCAAACCATTTTTAATCAGAAGTAGAGCAAGAGAGATATGAGATGAGACACACACACACACACACACACACACACACACACACACACACACACACACACACACACACACACACACACACACACACAGTGAAGTGCGTTTCTCAGATATGGATGAGGAAACTAGTTATCCTAAAAAAAGAGCTAACACAAGGATCAGAATAAATTGATAAACTGAAACTTGCCCTATATTCTCATGGTGAGACAGTGTGAACAGTTTTTGATGGGCAACATTCCCAGCCACAGGTACACAAAGTGTGGCTCAAGGTCAAGCATTTACTTAAATGTTTTACTGGAAACCATGGACCAAACCAAATGAATAACGCAACAAGGTAGAGGTCACTACTTTAAATGAGCTTTCACTATGAGTGTTATGGTGAACTGAAACATGGAGGCGTAACAGTTTTTTTTTAATCTGTTGCTTCAAAATATGGTCCATTTACTCTAAGGTAAAAGATTGATGTTTACCTTGACATTCAAGGGGGGAACTCCAAAATTCTGGCGATATTTTAAAGCTATACAGTCTTTATACACAAAGATTATGTTTTAAGCATGTGGCATTTTGATTTAATGTGGTCCAAAGCTTTTTGATGGCAGATCATGTACAACATAATCTTCGCGCATAATCCCATTTTGTTCAAATTTGGGCTATTTTGGTTTTGGATTAGGTCTCACATGTTATGTTAAATTTGACCTGTTTCCTTGCTTCTGGATATAGCAGTGTGTTCATAGGCTACTTGCTCAAAAAGCTAAAGTTGTAACAAACTGCATAATATTTGTCAGTTGGTTTCTGGGTTTGGTTTCAGGAAAAATTCCTGTGGTGAGATAAAAACAGTTAATGAATGACCACCTGACTTTCAATGGAGGACCTTTACAGTTGTTTGAAAATGTGCAGCTAAAGGTGTGTGACTCTTGTCAAGTCACTTCAGCGTGTACTTGTTTGACTTCCCTTATACAGTAGGCTACAAAGTCTGTCCGTGAGTGTCTGAGTGTCAACCAAGTAGCCATCAAACTGTTGCTATCATCATGACTGTTGCTAACATCATGACTTATGAAAAAAGTAGACTAATTGCATTAATTTGAAATCATTTAGCGTTACTTCTGGCTATTCAAATGAGCATCTTTTGTGTTTGTGTGCGTGTGCACGTACTGGGGGTCATGCCAACATGGGAGGGACCGGACCGTCAAGTGGCCAGCTCTCCAATCCCGCCCGCCCACCGCGCGCCACTCCACACCGGGAGCAGCGCGTGAGGATGATGCCAGTCAGAGAAATATGGATTGACGAGGTAGGGAGGGAGGGGGAAACACCGCACAGTCAAACACAGCTAGAGTAAAGAGGAGGCGGTTTACGAGTGAGAGTAAAACTAAGATAGTTGCGGAAAAAGGACAAATATATCCTAGAGAAGAAGGGGACAGAAAATAGCCGGAAACCCGCTGCTGGCCGGTTCATTTCCCCCCGCACCGATGTCCGAGGCCCGTCCGGCTCCAGCTGAAAACAGTCGACCGTGGAAAGCTTCGGGGAACGGACTCCGCTGCAGCTTTTCCCTGTGACTGAGAGTGAGTTCATTTTTAAACTTTCAGCTAAACATAGTCTAATGTTTGGAAATGCCCTCGGATGATAAGCTGCGAGGGTCAGTGTCTGCTCCACTGGTATCCCTCAGTGTTTATTTTTTCTTTTATACTGCGACATTAGTCCATCGCTGCCAATTAGTCACAGGACGCACTACAGGCGCGCGCGCGCCACACACACACACACACACACACACACACACACACACACACACACACACACACACACACACACACACACACACACACACACACACACACACACACACAAACTGACAGCTCGTTCGTCAGAATGGCCAAAGCGGATTCCTCTCGCGTGGCAGAACCGGCAGATGTTGCCACGCGGTGGCTTCAAACATAAGCTTCAAACATTATATCAATTATTCAAAGTAACGTTATATCCACTAGCAGATAGATAGATAGATAGATAGATAGATAGATAGAGACAAATAAAATAGACATTGTGCAGGCAACATATCTGTAACAATACATTTTTTACAAAAACATTTTATGTAGGCTATAATTTAGACATGTCCAGACAAATCAAAATCAAAACAAGTGGCCTAAATAATTAGATTGATTTGAAATACTGAGAATACTGAGTTCAAATATGCAATTGGGCTGATTTATCTATTTATTTATCTATCCTTATGTAATACAATTTGGGCACAAAAAAATATATTTTATGTTTGCAAATAGGCCTGCATGCTTGTCCAATATTGGAGACATAATGTGTCTTAACCATCTATATGGTCTTTTCCTGCTGGCTTCTGAAATCGTTTTTCTATATGTTTTAACACATGCTGTGTAAATGCACACCCTGGTTTAAAATGTCAATTGTATTATAATCACATGCATTATTTAAAACCAGTGAGTTGTGTGTGCTTTGTTCAGTGTGCGTTCACTTCCCTCTCTCGGCAGTTTTCCCACGTGACAGCCACCGCAGTCAGAGAGTACCATTCTTAAATCTAATCTAGTGGTTAATAGCTTTCATTTTCATTGGTCAGTGTTCATATTTTGTGCAGCTTTCTGCTGGCTTTGAAAAGCTAATCTGTCCCTGATATAAGCGCATTGACTGGCTTGCCATCTGGGCCGTATTATATTAGAGAGAAGAGGGCATTTGAATAATTGATATTTAGCTATTTATAGTGGGATTATTCTCTTCATGTTGCTCTGGGGGACCCACCGGTCGATTAATCTATCTATCTATCTATCTATCTATCTATCTATCTATCTATCTATCTATCTATCTATCTATCTATCTATCTATCTATCTGTCTGTCTATCTATCTGTCTGTCTGTCTGTCTGTCTGTCTGTCTGTAATCATAGTGAGTAAGGTAGCTCAGTTGGGGTTGGTCTCAAATGTAAAATACTGAGTGTGTTCACATTCTCTGTTTGTAACCACCTACTGTACCACTTTGAGGGCGTCCTGTCCATTTATCATCCGTCCATCTTTCTGTTCGGTGAGTGGTAGTGTATCCAACTGAAGTGGATTAGGGGTGTTATCAAAGCTAAGTAGGATGACTGTTCACACACACACACACACACACACACACACACACACACACACACACACACACACACACACACACACACACACACACACACACACACACACACAAGCGCGTATATGCTACTCTCACTCCATTTCACTCCCCAAGGACCATTGACCATTGTTAGCCCTCTCTCAAGCCTCTTTTGCTTTTGTGTGAACATGTATGTGTGTGTGTGTGTGTTTGACGGTAAACACTCTGATCAAACAGTGCTTAACAAGCTGCCTGAACTGATAACAGAGAGAGGAGAGGAAAAGGGGATGAGAGAGGAATAGAGAGGAAGGAAAACGGGGCGTTGGGAGGGAGAGGAGGTTACATACTGAGGAAAAAAGCATGGATATGTGTGTTTTTGATCTTGATTATATAGTGAGATGTTCTGTTATTCATACGCAAAGCATTCGCCATTCTCCACTTTACAAGCATTTCCAGGTATTGTAAGGGGATAGGAGAAGTATTTTCAGTACCCACATTTTCCAGTAAAAGGGGTTTGTAGTATTTTATCACTGTTTTGTTACTGCTCTGTGCCAAGATAAATGTCCATACAAAGTTTTCTCCCTGTATTTTGTCACATTTATCTTTTATGACGTTTGTGCTTTCTAAGACAGCACACAGTTAAGAGAAACAGGAACTAGTGTTAAGAGAGGTGGGTGATATGCGGCAGAGATCATGAGCCAGATGTTAACCTACTGTACCTACCACCAGCACATAGCCTGGTCCCCAGTCCGTTGACCTGCATCGACCCCCTCTTTCTCCCTGTCTCTCCATCTGGTTGTTCCGTTCTACAGTGGTCCGTTTCCTCCTATGACATGTTAGAGGAAGTGAATATGAACCTTTTACTGGTATTGGGAATGCTCCTTGCCTGTGCTTACTAAACTCAATCTCTGCAACACTGTCACAAAGTTATGCTTTTATTTTACAGCTCTTTGCAAGGACATTGAACTTCATTCTGACTTAATCAAGTGGAACTGCCCTGTGACCTATTTTGAGGTGAGTCATGTGTCGCATCATGATTTGCATCTATTCATTTGTCACCGTGGTGTAGTCATGAATGCCATACAGAAACACTAATTGTCTTTATTTTTAAGTGAGGGATAATGTAGCCCTTGAGAGCACTCAAGTGTAAGAACCAAACTGTAGAGGTCGGATCATTCAAATGACAAGAGAGTAATATTTTCTGGCTCTACTCTTTTGTGGTATCTAGTAGAAAAACAGCCAGATTTTGAAATATCTGTCCCTGACATTTCTGCCGTTACTACAATACAGTGGACGTGGATGAAAATAAATTTTATGTGCAAACTTTGAAACATTGAAAATGACATTGAAAAATGTAAAAAGAGACAGCTCTCTTTTTCGTTTGTATTGGTCCCATTCAACTGTTCACTGAGATATATGCACTGTCCACATTAACAGGGATAATGTTTTAAGAGGGAAACATTGATTTTTCAAGTGTACATTTCCAGAGCTTGAGTACCGCAAACCATATTCCATACCCCTTATATTGTGTTAGGGGGAGGTAGAAATGCCATAGACATATATTTGAACACCTTGGCAAATATAACCAAACCCATCAGCAGGGCTAGATAGATCAATTATAAAATAAACTTTTATTTTGTAAGCTGGGTGAACTTACCCATTAAAGGTGGGGTCATCGATTGTGGAGAATGTTTGTTTGTTGTCATAATTACTTTTTGTCAAAATCAGTGAATATCTCCTCACGATCTGCTACCTGTCTGTACTGTGTGTGCGCTGAAAAAAATTGAGTGTTACTGTAATACACAGCCTATAGGCTTGTAAATTGGTATGTAAACAAAGATTATATGAACAAAGGGCTAGCAACAAGCACATTTACAGAGCATTGGCTGTGATTTAACACTGGATTTTTTTCGAGCAAAGACAGTATGTAAAGGTAGCGGAGCGTGAGCAGATATTAACTGATTTGTTCAAAAAGTAATTTTCACAACAATGATTTCAGAGAAACGCTGACTCCACCTTCACATGTAGGGCCCTTAAACCTGGCAAAATCAACTTATTGCTAAATCTTCTCTTTCCCTCTCTGGTCTGTACCATCCCATTTTTATGTCAATCAACAAAATCATTAGCAGTTACAGTTATTCTGTTTTTCTCCATCCTCTATCTCTCCAGTGATGGATTCCCCTATAGATCTTTTCGATGACTCTGCTGCGCCACAGATCCATGCGTTTGCCCCCACTCACAGCTCTCCAGACCTGCCTGGAGTCCATCATCCTCAGTCCAGCGCGGGTCGCCCTCCCCCTGCCTTCAGACCCCCAGGCTTCCCCCTCATCCACCACCTCCTCCAGCCAGGAGGAGCCCCTCGGAGGATGGGAGGGACAAACCTGAGTACACACAGACACCTGGAGGACAGAGACCTGGAGGAGAGGGATGGACGGGTGGAGCGAAGGATGGAAGGAGGAGGAGAGGAAGGAGTGATGGAGGGAGAGGAAGACGGCATGTTTGGGCTCAAGAAGAGGCACAGCGACGCGGTCCTGGCAGCCGAGTGGAGTCAGGAGGACGTCTTGAAAGTGAAGAGGATGAAGCTGGAGAGCCGACCCAGAGACGGAGAGGCGGAGGAGGGGGGCGGGAGGAGGGAGCGAGGAGGGAGGGAGGGGAAGAGGAGAGAGAGGGAGGAACTGAAAGAGCAGCTGGAGGAGGCCAGAGAGAGACTGCAGGCCCTGCAGGAGAAGGTATGGAGGGCTTTCGGGGAGAAGCACATGGACGAGGAGGAGGAGGAGAAGAATAGGAGGCACCGCCGAAACAGAGGAGGAGAAGGTGGAGATGTGGGCATCTTGGAGGAGGATGACATCACAGAGGGGATGTACGACGAAGAGGACGTAGACAAGGAAACTTTCTCCCTTCTTTCCGTCTCACCCCTTTTTGACAACTTCCACAAACGCAGAGAAGAGAGGCCAAAAGACAGAGAGGACAGGATGGAGAGAGGCAGAGGAGGAGGAGGAGGAGGGTTGCACTTGGAGGGTGTGATGGAGGGAGAGGGGCTGTGGTTGGATTGCGGAGGGCTGATAAGAGAAGACTGGAATGGAGGGATGGAAGAGGAGGAAGGTGAAGAGGGAGGGCAGAAGTTCGCTCAGGCGCTGAAGCTGGAGCTGGGCAGTGCCGTGGCGCGGGTCATCGATCGAGTTCTCCGCCTTTACACGGAGATGACCGAGTTCCCACCTTCCTCTCCTCCTCCAGCCGCTGCCATCTCTTTCCTCCCGTCCGACGCCGGAAAGGAGAGGGAGATGTGGATGGGACTCTTGACGGGGAGGGGCAGAGGGGAGGAGAAAACCAGAGGGAAGGAGGAAAAGAGCGCTGACGGAGAAAGAGAGAAGCAGCTCCAAAAAATTAGCAACGGAAGCGCCCAGGCTCAACGCACGGAACCTCCGGATCTCGCAATGCCATTGGTGGTTCAGAGGTCACATGACCTACGGAAGGCCCAACCGCTCCTCGGTCCGCCTCTCTCCGCTACTCACCCCAACCTCTCCCTTCATCACCCTTCTCTAGCTCGCCCTCCTCCACTGTCTCATCCCAACCTCATGCATCTGACCTCACAACCCAAGGAGCCCTCTTCTTCCTCCTTCCACCTATCCACATCCTCCTCTTCCTCCACCTCCTCTTCCTTCCCAGGGCCTCCTCCACCACCCCCTCCCCCTCCTTCTCTCCCTCTCCCCCTCCTCCACTACTCCATGCAGCAGCTCTTCTCTCGCTCCCTCCACCACGCCCAGCTCTCACACCTGCCGCCCTCCCGCAAGGACTACCTGAGCTCAGACCCATTCCTGGACTTCTCATCTCACCCGTCCTTCCCACCACCGCTGCCCTTGCTGGCTCACCTGGACCCCTCCCTCGCACGCCACGCTCACGGAGCAGGCAGGGAGAGGGAGCGAGGGATGAGGGGAGACGGAGGGATGAGAGGAGGAGGAGGGATGGACGCAGGAGACCTCTACCTGTCGGCGGGGGGAATATCCTTTTGTCAGCAAAATGGAAGTAAGAGCAGAGGACTGTAGACACGCACTTTATGTAGCCCGGCACTGGTTTACCTATAGAATATGTGCATAGTAATGAGGTTGTAGAGTGAGTTCTTAAGTCGATTCATGCTGCTTAAAAACTACCATGGCCTATATATTTATAATTAAATAAATGCACATTACTATACATGCCTTCATAACTTTCATAATTTTCTGCTACAGGCTAGCTCAGCTAGCAGAAGCTGTGGACACGCACTTTATGTAGACATACTTATGGAGCATGTACGTAACAGGGAAGTTGTTACTTGGTGGGCTGGCCTACCTACCTTGCCTCAAAACTCTCGTGGCTCATACGGGGATCGAACCCGTGACCTTGGCATTATTAGCACCTCGCTCTAACCAACTGAGCTGACCAGCCATGTATAAATGAAAAAAATAAGCCACTTTTGGAAGTCATCATGATTTTTTTTATTATTCGTGATAATATATGGTCCATGTGAGGAAGGGACGGGTGAGTGTGTAAGATCAATATGTGTGTCTCTGTGTAAAAGCAGATCCTTAACTAGCCTCCATGTATACACCCAGGAGGGCTTGTCTCCGTGCCATCTGAAGAAAGCCAAGCTTATGTTCTTCTACGCACGCTATCCCAGCTCCAACACACTGAAAACTTACTTTCCTGATGTCAAGGTGTGTGCAACCCCCATCACTGTGCCGGATTACTATTTAGTCATTTAATGAGCGATTGAATTCAACGCCATGTTCTACCTTTTACTATTACAAAAGGCAAGTCATTCAAGGCCTGTGCTTTGTTCACTAGGTTATGTTGGGTTAAGGCTACAGTCATTTTAATAGAGATTGACAGATACTGTTTTTGTTTGTTTTCATAATAAAAAAAGGCCATTTATGCCAATAATAAAATTGGATTGAAATGATATTAGGGAGAGGATCATTTAATTTGTATCATTAAAGAGTGATGACTAGAATATACTTTTACTGGGATATCTTACATTTTTGTACATGATTTAAAATTTTCAAATGCAAAGTAAATAATATTTCTCATTGAAATGTAGTTGTGTAAAACTATAGAAAAGCTTTAAGTTTAACTAATATGTTATTTAAGAATTGTAACAGTACTGAGCATATTTTACACAATAGCCTGAATGATTGTTTGAAACTTTTCAAGTTAAGTTCATGTACTTTGCCCATGAAGGCTTCTTGCTATCTGTGACATAAACTATCAGCTAGAGTCCTGTTCGATAGCTTGTTGCTCAAAAGCAGCTTGGCCAGTACGGGGATCGAACCCGCGACCTTGGCGTTATTAGCACCACGCTCTAACCAGCTGAGCTAACCGGCCATGTTTAAATAATCAAATAATGCATTTCAAAAAATTTACATATTTACACTTCTGTTTGAATATTTATTGATACTAATAAGCCAATAGTAGGTGATATTCCTTAACCAAAAACCATCCAATATTGTTGTCATCTGTTTTTTCTTTATAAAGCACATAAACCATTTCTTTCTTTCTATGAACTAGTTAAAGCTCTCTTTGAAGTCATTTTTAAACAAACAATTATTGCTGCTACATGAACGCATCCACTAAGCACCCCTCTCGTGCTGTCATCACCTGCTCACTTCCTGTCCTGCTGTGTTCCTGTCCATTGTCCAGTTTAACCGCTGTGTGACCTCCCAGATGATTAAATGGTTCAGTAACTTCAGAGAGTTCTTCTACATCCAGATGGAGCGCTTTGCACGACAGGCTGTCCGCGAGGCTCTCACTCGGTTGGTTTGGGTTGGCACTGGCTCACGTTTAACTCATTTACAGCAAAACTTCCATTGTTTGCTTTTATAAAAGCTGGCATGTAGCTTTTTTACATTACATCTTGTGAATTTACAGAAATGACCATCACTATTACTATTTTAAACAATTCAAGGACTAGACAGGTCATAGATTTGTGTGTATGTAATGTACAGACATATTTCAGTCTAAGTACATTTCAATGTTTCTGTTTGTCTGTGTGTGTAACCCAGGGAAGTTGCACCTCGTCTGGGCAGAGAGGGCCAGCTGCGAATGGGCCGAGATACAGAGCTTTACCGCATTCTGAACATGCACTACAATAAAAGTAACGTCTACCAGGTAAGGAGAGTGTGTCTGTTTTCCACTGTATCTGCAGTTTACAGATTGTTCATTGTATACCTATATATATACTATGGGTGGATGATTTAATGCCTCATAACATTATCAGTGTAGTATGATGTTTTCAATGTGTTTGTCATTCATCAACATAACCAGTATACAGTATATGACCGAAATGGCACTTCTCACAGGCCTGATAAAAATAATATAATACATATAACATAGACAAAAATACCACAGACAAAGTACAAACCTAATCCAGAAGGGTCTTGCAGTGGGATGGGCAACTTCATCTTTAAGTGCCGGCAGCTTTTTCAAATCTTTTTAGTTTGATTGGCTCCAAGTATGTCTGCACACAAACACAAGAGCACCCCACGGTTACATGTATTATATGTCATTATTGTCACATTATGTAGGCTATAGAATAATAATCAAATGCGATATACATCTCAAACTCTAAATGCTGCTTATAATAACATGACTGTTAGTCCAATCTGTGCAGGATTATTTGCGCTCTGTCGGATGGAGAGCTGTTTGTTTTTTTACTCGTCAAATAGCTGGTGAACTGATGTCAGTGCTGGCTTGGTAAAGACTGTCCTACTGACAAGCTGAGAGAAATGGACGTTTACAGTAATTCATTGGATTTTTATAATTTTTTAGTTTTTAACTTTTCTCTTTGCAAATATATAAACTGTTGTGTTTCGTCAAATCTCCCTAGGCCTGGTTGTCATGTGTGTTAAAGCATCACTATTACAGAGCTAAACTATGTATTTCCCTGTTTAAATAGCATACTTTGGTTTGTATCTCAACAACTGCAGTATAAAAGGCATTTTGTGTACATGAATGTGTGACAATGGAGTTGCTGTAGCATGCTGGCTATGCTATGTGCTAATTTTCCAATGTAGGTCTATATAAGTAGCATTCTATGCTCCAGTCCACATTACAGCAGATACCAAACACTGGGTGTAAGCTTTTTCTGCACTGGTTTTATTATGGAATGTATGCACAGTAATGAGGATATTTGTTGTCAAGTGAGAATTTATGATTCTTCGTCCACCCTCAAAACTGACACGGCCCGTACGGGGATTGAACCCACGACCTTGGCGTTATTAGCACCATGCTCTAACCAACTGAGCTAACCAACTGAGCTAACTGGCCATAATTGCATTTCAAAATTAGGCAATTTTGTCGGGTCAACATACATTTGTTATTCATCATTATGTACGTCCACAGGAGTTTTTTTTCTAAGAGCTTGGCTTGAATAACACTCTTAACTATTCATAAATTACAGGTGGATTGATAACTGTCACTGTGACTGATAACTGTCCCCAAAAAATGTCCTATGGTTAAAATTGTTGTGCTTTTCCACCAATCCTTACTTTACTTATGTTACTTCTGATATCAGTGTGACAGTACATCAGACATTTTACAAGAATTGTAAAAAAGATTGACACATTTATTTGTTTCAGAAATCAATCAAGTTTAAGCTAATTATTCAAACAGATGCATGCAATTTATGGAGGAAGGAAAAACACTGGCCTACATATCATTAAATATTTAGAACTTAATAAATATTAAAAAACACTGCTATTTCTGCCTTCCGAGCTTTTACAAATTTTCAAGAGTGTTGCTGATTTTTTGCTATAGGCTGGCTGAGCTAGCAGAAGCTGTGGAGATTGTAGTAATGAGGGAAATTGTTGTTGGCTATGCTAGCATACTTAATTTACTTCTAGCATACTGCCTCAAAACTATCATGGCCCGTACGGGGATCGAACCCGCGACCTTGGCGTTATTAGCACCACGCTCTAACCAACTGAGCTAACCGGCCATATTTGCAATTCGAAATTAGGCAATTTTCACAGGTCAACATAGATTTGTTGTTGACCTTTATGTATGCTCCACAGGATTGAAGAAAACAATCTAAAGTAGAGTTACTGTGCCATTATTAGCTCAAGGGCCCAGTTATTATGCAAGCTTTCCCACAAGCATTGGCCTCATGGCACACTGAGCTAACATTACTGTTATTCTTCACACATGTTCTTTTCATTTCTGCAGTATGAGATGTTGTTGAATTAAAAATAAAACCCCATTACCTTCAAAACAGAACAATATGGGCATACAGATACATATTAATAGACACCTCTCAAACAAACACATAATTATCTACAATCCACTACAATGTCTTGTACAATGTCTCCTGATTTTGACTGTTTTTTTAGTATGATCCTCTCATTATAATAACACATTTGTTCTTGTTATAATAAGATACTTTCTGTCTTGCATGAATACAGTTATGTTCTGGACATATGATATGACTGAATCCCGTACAGTATTTTGAATACAGTTGTAGTGCGTGTTGATTATTGTAGAGCTGAAAGGGGCCAGTTTGCAACATTCAACTATATTGGGTTTTCACATCTTTATGTGACTTTCAGCTTATTTTTAAAGGGGGCCAAGACTCGTAAAGGCCTAACTCTGTAGGCCATAAAGTCATTTATGCTTTGACATTCTGATTTGTGTCTGCAGGTCCCAGAGAGGTTCATCGAGATATCAGATGTGGCACTGAGGGAGTTTTACTCAGCCATATGGACTGGGAGAGACAGCGACCCCTGCTGGAAGAAAGGCATATATAAAATCATCTGTAAGCTTGACAGCCCCGTACCAGATGCCTTCAGACTGCCTGGCTGTCCTGTCGGCTGATGATTGAGCCACTTTCATCTGGAAGGTTACATGTTTCCAAATGCACAAGTGCATGCATAAAAAGTACAAACTAACTTACAATTCCAGGAGAAGTCCATTCAATTCTCACACACACACACACACACACACACACACACACACACACACACACACACACACACACACACACACACACACACACACACACACACACACACACACACACACACACACACACACACACACACACACAGGCTGAATAGACTGACACAATCATTGCTGTGCCAGGAGTCTTGTGACTGCACTTGTCAAGGAACATTGACCACAGCATTGAATTAAAATGGCTGGAACAGGAATATCCCCTTTTCAAACATGCTTCACTGGTTAAAGTCAAGTCATGATGACCTGGCTGCATACATTCAACACATTCAAATACTATATGCATCCCCCGTAAGTTATTTTTAAATTACTGCAATTAACGAAAAAAGAGCAGCATTCCCTCAGTAATCAAATCTGCTGCTGACATATGTTAACCAAGCATAAATTCATGTTTGAGTCCAAAACCGGAGTACAGATATCAAGTTTCTCATTAGGTTCTTCATTGGGTGCACTGTTTCCCTCATCTTCACTTTGAGTAGAGAGCAATGTTCATACTCTGGAAAAATGTTTCAAGCAAAAAAAACACTAATACTGATGTGTAATCATTCAGCAGTCTTGCACAAACAGCATCCGAGCATTTCAATTCAGCTATCCCTCATGGGTGCTCACAGTTTTTTATTTCATCAAAGCATGGAACCTGATTGCTGTTTGCTTTAAATCAAGTGTTATTGTTGCCATGTGTGTGGGCTTCTCTGGATCAGAAGTACTTTATTTTTTCGTTCAGTGTGCCCCATAGCTTTCACATTTCAGATACACATATTTTTTCTGTGGCTGTGAGGGGGCTTTCCGCAACACGAGGCTGTCTCCTTCACATTATTCTGAAGTTGAATTTTGTATTCACTAGAAAAATCAGACTTGAAAAACCTAAACATTTGAGGACCAGTCATAATTAATGTTAAGTAATATATTGGAAAGTTTTTTTTTATATATAGGATTTTAAAAAATTAAGTTGCCCCTGTAGAACTATCAGGGGGTGGTTTTAAGTCAGTGGATTTCTTTTGCTTGTATATCCATCTCTCTGTTTAATATAAAATTATTATATAGAGCTTTTGTACAGGATGGCACAATGTAATCAAAATGTAATTACATTTCAGCCAAGAAGGAAAATGTATTGAATTTAAATAGTTAAATGAATGTTTTGTTGTTTCCTTGATGTTCTATTTACTGTTGAAATATTAATTTCTGTTTTTGTATTCCTTTAATGTGAAGCTAAACTAATAAGGCCAGTTTCACAATGAGTAAATACAGACTTTTTCCCTTAAGGTATTGTACACATTCACTCTACTGCTGTGTATCATCCCTCTTTTATGTAGAAGAGACTTGGGTTTCTGTCCAATAAACGGTGGACTGATCACAACTCTGTGTGGCCGAGCCCAGATGTAAACTATTTGTGATGTGTTTTCAAATTGCATGGTTCCTATATTTGCATTACGTTTTGTATGGTAACCTCTCATTGCTTTGTATCGGTCTCTCTTTTATATTGTACATATTGTATTTTCTTTAGATCTGTGCCTCATTCAAACTTGAATTGAAGTGAATTATGATGTTTAAACTTATCAGTGAATTAAAGTGATACCAGGATTGTGTCGTGGTGTCTGGATTTACACCGCGCGCGCGCGCACACACACACACACAAAACAAAATACATAAAAGCTGCAGGGGTGTTCAGGTCCTGGTAGCCAACACTAATGCCATCATATTTTAAGCCTTTAATCTAATAACACTACCATCCTAAAACACACGTGCACACATTGACTCTAATACTCAAATGATGGCTCTGTATAAGAGGCTCAGCGCTGAGATAGGCACCTGAGACAGAATCACAGTTATTCTGGAATGCTAGCTTAATCTGAACCACTGGAGTCTGGCAGAAAAAGCTCCCGCTGTTTTCCGACTAACAAGCATCAGAATGGCTCTTTTCACGGGAGACCTGGTTAAGCCTACAGTACGTGCATTCTGCACATGGTAGTTTTAATTTGGCATTAAACAAGGAAGAGGTTGCACTTCGTAACAATAGACACAGAACAGACGTATAAATACAAACAATTCCTGAGCTCACATAGCCTATTGTTTTGGACTGCCGTTCTCAACATGTAAGAATTTACCAGGTCAGATTTCAGCCACTCTAATTCAACATATTAGCTGTGTATCTATTTATACATTATGACATAACATCTGTAAAGGATTTGTGACAGCGATCATATTTTAAGATTAACTGATGCTTAAGCTTGCAAATAAAACGACCTCTCTGAATGTTACTGTGCCCCCCCCATTCGACAAATCGATCACAGCTGTGGAATTGGGAATGCACCACAACAAGAATGCTTTTCACAGTTTTTATAGATTTTCACACTTGACACGCTCAAATTTTTAATTCAGCTTCCGCTCTATTTGTTCCTTGTTAGTCTGCTGTTGCCATCCATTTTTAGTGTGTCAACTGCTACAAACTTTACACACACACACACACACACACACACACACACACACACACACACACACACACACACACACACACACACACACACACACACACACACACACACACACACACACACATAATTATCTTTGTAATTTAAATGTATTTTTGGGTTTCTAAGAATTCCTCCCAGCACAAAACATCTCAAAACATCTAAAGGAATTAAGAAGCTCGACAGAGCCTATTAGTCTAAGTAATGTTAGGGGGGACTCTACTGAAGCTATCCATAGTGATCTGAGGGGAAACCCCATCTATAGTAGCTCCATTAGACAAGTCTACTGAAAATAAAAGTCAAAAATATCTGTATTTACCTAGTTTCATCTGTGGATTGAATCTAAGGTTATTTAATTACATTTTTTGGGGCAAACTTGAATGTTGAACACGTGATCAGTGGAATGAGCATTTCTACTGCAGAAGTGAAAATGTGGTCACATATATCAAAAAGCATGGTCCTATGACATAGGTCACAAGGTTTGATTAAGCATTCTGTGCCACACACACACACACACACACACACACACACACACACACACACACACACACACACACACACACACACACACACACACACACACACACACACACACACACACACACACACACACACACACACACACACACACACACACACAGGCCAGCACTAATACCAGGAAGATATGCCTTCAAATCCTCAGCCTTTGACTAAGTCTAGCCACCTGATGCATACTGCTGGAAATAACATGTGATGTCGTATTCATGAATTATTAATATTGAGCAACTGTAAGATGCCAGAAGACCGTCCTTCTGATGAGCATCAATAGCCTGAATCATCAATATCAAGAATTATAGGCTTTACAGTGTAAACCTTTTTTTTTGGTTAAGACCTACATTTGCATGTAGCCTATAAAAGTCTTATTAATCATCCCTGCTCACTGCTTCCCACAGCTTTTAGGTTATCTCTCCGGGTAATCAGTAGAAACCAGCCCCTCACCCGAAGAAAATTGCTCTGTATGGAAACCAGTGTTGAAGTTCATCAAGCCATCAGCATGACAGATAAGCGATTTTTACGCTTTTGTAAGCTGGTATCTGGGGGATCTCAAAAGAAGCAGTAGTGTATTGAAAGCAAAAGCAGGAGGGAATCTTTAGAGGCAGGATTATTGATTCAGGGCCACTGGACCATGATAGTGAGGCAAAGTGAAAGAAAAACACAAAAATAACAAAGGAAATCAAACTATTTCACCTTCAAAATTGAAGCGTTTTTTACATTGGACAAAGAGGAGGCAGGTGAGTTTTAGAGATCATAATGATTTCATTTGGCTTCATTGACAGCATTTCAATTTAAATTATGTTTTTCGCTACTTATTACATGGTTTTAGTCAGTAAGATTTTCCTTGTGTTGAGTCTTATTTGGGAAATCATATAATTCTGGCTGTTTGCTTTCTCCTCCGACAGTCCCTTAAAATTATGAACAGTGTAGCATAGCAAAAGAAAAGCTTGTCAAAATATGATCTTGAGCTCCAGTCAGCGATGCTCTAAAAGGAAAAACGAACACTTAATACAAATCTACTTCATAGATAGCCTACTGTCTGCTTATTAGGACATCTGTTTAATTGTGCACATTCTAATTCATTTATACTGTTTTATTTGACACTGCTCCATGCTGTTTCTACAATATAATTCAGTAAATTCTTGTTATTTACACCTTATCATAAGTTCACTGTTGCGACTCTTCAGCTAGGCTTATAGCGTACTTTATTTTGAAATATTCTACCGGAAGCTTGGCATCTGATCGTGGCTGTCTTCACGCGGGCTTCTTCCCAGACAGGAGCCGCTGGACGATGGCGTTAACGGTGCTGCTACTGCTGGAGCTGGCTCTGTACGCCAGCTGTTTCATCTGCGGGATTGTTACCGCCGCATCCATCACTATAGTCCAGGTGACTTTACTCATACAAATGTATTAACTAGCCTAACCCATGCACTTATTCTTTTACCCCAATGCTCTTCCGGGTAGGTAGACTCACTTTTTCACTGCGTGCGTCCGTGCCAGAGAGTTAGAAGTTGACCAAAAGACGGCAACGGAACATGAATTAGGGCTACAATTTGTGGAAAATATTTGCTCTCAGGTTAGATTTGCTTTTTCAATACATGTGTCTTTTCAAAATGGAGCGGTAGCCTTTAGCAGGTGATTCTTTTTTTTAATAAAAAGTATATATAAAATTAAATCAAACACATTTACTTTAACAGATTTTCATGCCGTCGAACATAAACACTATCTTTGTAACTTTATAAATCGGCATTATATAGATATAGGCCTAGGCTAATGTGTCGTTTGGTGCTCGTGCAGAGCGCGAGCGCATAAAAAGAAGACACGGGCTTTCACTTAACTTCTGATTTTCTGCCAAGTGTGTGTTGCTGCGAGTCTCGGACACTATTTATTCGATTTTCCCAGTGTTATTGGGCTAATACATCACAATGCATTGTATCCTATAGTATGGCAGTGTACAATACATACCAAACACAGTGATGAGGCGATGGGAGAATTACAAGAACACTTATCTTCATCAGGTGCTCATTCTAGATGGCAGGAGTAGCCGCACTCATTTTCACGCTGCTAGCTAAAGACGGCGCGAGAAAACAACATTTACGTTCGAGACCAACAATTATTTAAATCTTTCAGGAAGTGGGTGACCGTGTGAAAATGCGCAGGAGTGTCAATTTGCATGTGCGCGCTCGCCCAATGTTAATAGCATATCGTCCATATAGGCCTACTGTTCTCCTCATGTGACCAGGTGTTCCTCGTGCCCAATTAGCCTACCCGCTCCATTACAGATATACGAGGCTGTAGTTGGATGTGTGTGTGTCACACTAGCATGTTTCTCTTTATTTGTTGTTGTACTTAAAACAATTCAACACAAAGGAAGTCATTCAAACAATGTAAAAACAAAAAAAAAAAAAAAACTATTGACATTTCAAAATAAAGTTCCAAATGACCTTATCTGTCTTTTCTTTCAAGGGTAATTTTGGAGGTCGGTGTATACTATATGGACTTGTCAACTACAATGCAACAGCCAGCCTCATTGGAGTGCAGTCATCCAGCTCTGCTTCGCTGTGTTACTTTGTGTCGGCCATATCGGTCCTGGTAGCAGTGGTGTGCTTCTCCCTGTCTCTGTACTGGCTGTACACTTTCTTCATCGACGGGGATGTCAAAAGGTAAAGGATAGATGTGTTTATGTGAAACCACTGGCTTTCAGTGCCACCATGTTGGATCAAAAAAAACCACATTGTGTATTTCTGTTCCTTGCTCTGCTGGAATCCTTTAAGTCAGTTTTATTTATTTTTACATTGTATGCAATGGGCTGAAAACCCACAAGTTACAGCTTGCAAACTGTGAAAGCAAACTTTACACTTAATCAACTATTTCACGAGGATTAAACAGACGTCATGGGCATGTTTGGAGCGACAATTTCGATAAACTAAATTTAATAATCACATACTGGAAATGCTATACTAAGCTGACACACAGCAGTTTAACATAATTTCCTCATATGCTTAAAGAAAACCACTGTATTTTTTTATTTCTCTTTCCCCTTGTTTCCAATAAAAAAATGTAATAGGCGCACAACCGTTCTCGGGCTCTTTGTGTTTGTTGTGTTGACCTTAGGGAGCGTATGTGGATGAACCTGATGGTGGCTGCGTGTGGCATCTTCCTGTTCTTCCTGCTCATCTCTGGCTGCATGCTGAAGATAGGACGTGACAACCTCTGCACCTCAGTCACACAGGCTGTTCCCAACGTTACCAGGTGACACACACACACACACACACACACACACACACACACACACAGACATGCTCAGACATGGCCACACCAAATCCACTCACAAACAAGTCCCAAGTGAAACTAAAAACAACATTTGAAACATCAGCGCGCTTCACTTCCTAATTTCTCACTCCAAACACTACCAAGTATATATTTTTTTAACAGCCTCATTCATCATTATCAAAAATACTTTCCCTTTTAGTTTTTCTCTCAGCAGAAGCTCCTCTTTCTCCTTCCTTTGCCCACGAAAGCAGATACTTGTCCTCTTTTTTGTCCCTCTGATAAGGTTGCAATTGCCCCTGACTGGCCTTATTTTAAGATTTTCTCTTTCTTAAAAATGCCATTAGCTGAGAAAACGTAACAAACTTGTTTGTCTTCAAGAATCAACAGAGAGACAACAGTGAAATGTGTTGTCCTACTAACCACTAACCTTGCTGTTAAGTCCCACTGCTGCTATGGTCATAAACTCATTTAAAAAAATTAAGCACTGCTAAATTTAACATCAAGACATATCAATCACCACTGGATTGTGTGCTGTATAACTTTTGATTTGTGAGTAGATATGTTAAATATATAAGAATGATTTTTACGACATTTTTGCGGCTAAAATGTCTCCTGTTGGAAAAGTGTTTGATAGGACAGGATGGGTTTGAAACATAATTGTCTGTTTTTTTCTCTGTACTTTTTCTAACATGGAATCTTTTTCTTTCGCTCAAGTTGTGTTGAGGCCCAGACCAGAAAATGGGTCAGTCCAATAAGAGCGGGAAGGTTCTACAACAATCTATACAAAGCCGAGGTCAGTAGGCTACATTATAGGCAAAATACAAGCTGTTCATGGTTAGTCCAACATTATGTGTAGAGGATTGAGCTCAGGCAAATTCTGATTGTTTCCCCCTCAGACGGCAGTGTGGGTCAACTTCTTCTTCTGGCTCCTCATTGGGGTTCTGGTGATCCTTCAGAGGCGTCAGGGTTCAGTGTCAAAGATCATTGCCGGAGGGTTCGGGGGCCCGGCTGGTGGGCTCTTTGGTGATCCAGGGGTGACAGCTGCAGAGACTGAGCCATTCTTCAACCAACCAGCGCGGCCCCAGTGAGGAGACCTCACACATGAGCTGTCCTCATGCTTAGCATACTTTAGTGCAACGTGTTAATGTGGGAGTAGATGTGGAAAACGGGTTTAGACATTCAGGGCCTTGTATTTCAGGTATTACATTGGCTTTGTTCAAACACACTGTGCCAGATAGTATGTGAAATGTTGTGAGTGCCTTTTGTTTGCTTTAGGGCGTCACAGCACTTTGGTACAAGGAAAACATAGCCCACCG
The DNA here is from genome assembly GCA_026929865.2 of Hyperoplus lanceolatus. Classification (NCBI taxonomy): domain Eukaryota; kingdom Metazoa; phylum Chordata; class Actinopteri; order Uranoscopiformes; family Ammodytidae; genus Hyperoplus; species Hyperoplus lanceolatus. The sequence goes on along the minus strand of CM049417.1, from coordinate 8,881,205 downwards.
ACGAGGATGGGATTCGAACCCACGCGTGCAGAGCACAATGGATTAGCAGTCCATCGCCTTAACCACTCGGCCACCTCGTCCAGATATGTGCTGCTGTTAATCAAGCGCTAGTTAAAAGACAGACTTGATGCACAGTCCTAAGATTAAATTGTTCATATGTTTTCCTTTTTACCCGTTTACCACATGTAGGCTCACTAACTTATCTAAGCCTTTATAAATGTCTGACTACTGGATCCCACCGAAATGTGTGTTTGTTCATTCAAAATGTGTTATTTTCTTTTGTTTACATAACCAAGAAATGAGAGATTGTTTTATTGCAGGCATTCATTTTTTTTTATCATCAAATTTTGTATTTTTGATGTGACTGGGAGACCTTTGCTATGCATTTATATAAAGTCTATGTGAGAAACCCATTTTTACAAATGATTAACTAAACAAACTCAATGATCTCTTAAAGTCACAATTATAACCCTTTGAAAAGTTGGTGTGTTTTCTCCCCTGTGTACGTTGTCATTGTTCTTTATTTATAATGTGTTATTTCATATGACACTGGCGCCAGCTGTCTTAATCTCTGTCGTTTGATCTCGGATGGTTCATTAATATGTGGAAAAAAACAATGCTTCACAATTCATGATTGTCATATCTAATATCCAGTCTAGGTGCTTATCAAATATACCTGATACTGTGTTTAGGATATTGCCCCTTAGGAGTCAATGTTCCTAAAAAGACTGTTTGTTAATATATCAACCACTTGGTTTGTCGTGATGCTATTTGACAAGTGGGCTCATTCTTAAAATCAATAAACCAAAGAGTTGAAACACAACGACACAAATGTGTTTACTGCTTATTACTATGTATTTCAGAAGGAATGGAGACATGTGGATACATTTGTTGGAATGTGTCTCCCTCTGCTGGTAAAAGACAGACAAAGTAGTGTCTATCCAGACAAAGATTCTAGTGCTCAGTTCAAGGTCAATATTGTCTTTATTTTACATCACGTAAAGGGGGGTGCCATACAATCCAAGCACTAAAGAACAGTGGTTTAAGACAAAATAAGACTTAATTTACAAAACACTTCTATATAATAGTTACTTTTACCCCTTTTTCTTTCCGTCAATGCAGCTATTTATGGTATAACCTCACAAAACAAATAGGATTTCCCCTTAATTTAAAAGTTTACTAATGTTTATCAATTTTGAATAAAGACCGTCTCGATAAGCATCCAATCAGTTTCATCGACCTTGGTAAGATGCGTCTATATAAAGAAATCCAACCCTTCTAATTACATTAGTATTATTTTTCCCAATACATATAGGCCTACATGTACATGAATATACTCATAAACAAACCTGTGCAATTCTTTTGTTCGTAGAAACAGCTGACAGATCAAAATAGAAAGAATGAGTTTACTGCTGCAATTAACATGATGTCTCCTGTACTCTTTTCTTAACCGTCTAATCTCTGTGGATTAGCTGGCCTCCCTTGAACCTTGAGGAAGGTAGATAGAAGAAGACGTTCACAGGGTAAGAAGAGACAGCACTAGAAGGAGGGAGACGGGTTACAATACAAGACAAGCTGGAACTTTGGAGGCAAGAAAAGGCTGCATGTTCTGTATTTCAACTTTTAACAGCCAATTCCACTATCTTCGCCGAAAGTCCTTAGCCCATTTAATTACTGTCTGCTTGTTTAAATATACAGAGAGGCAGCCTGTGAAGGACAGCCAAGAGGAGACAGAGCGCTCTGGAGAACATCACCACTCAGGACTGTCTTCAACCTGAGTCTCAAAAGGTAACAACGCTTGTGATAAATTTGATTCTGGAGTCCATGGTAAGACATTTTGACACTCTACTTCACTTTGAATGATATTGAGATACTGATGAGAAACATAAGCTGTGTGGGTCAAAAAATTCCAAGAGGGAAAAAAATAAGAGCAGAGTGAAAGAAAATATTGATAGAGAAAGAGAGAGAGAGAGAGAGAGAGAGAGAGAGAGAGAGAGAGAGAGAGAGAGAGAGAGAGAGAGAGAGAGATGTTAGGACAGGGAGTAAAGAGAAATAAAGGGAATAGCAGTGGACACTGTGGACTGGGCTAAGCCATGATAAGCTTCTCTAAGCTACTTCGCTCTCTACAGATCAAAGGTCCTGTTTTAAACCTGTTGATCTGTGCAGGACTTCAGACTGTCTGCTATTGATTCCCTTTATTTGATATGATTGTCGTACTGGATTTCTCTCATTTACTGCCAAATCAGACAGGTATAAACCATGGAGGACAGAGCGGTTCATTCAGCCTTAAAACTGAACCGTAGAAAGTATGTCTGTGGCGAGGATGAAAAACTATTACAATTTAAAGATGTTTAAAAAGCTAAATGAATGTTAAAATACTGATATAAACCCTTGGTTTTTTATCTCTGCTTAGGCACCTGATCCTGCCGACAATGCCAGAAAATCTGTATGGGACTAAAAAGATAATGTTAAAAGATTTATAACGCCACCTAGGTTAAAAAGGAGCTGAGGACTCCAACTAAGGCTACCCAGGTTCTCTTAAAAATCAGGGTGAGTCTGTGGTTAGTCAGGGTATGTTGGACACAATACAATCTGCGATTAAAGTAACTACAAGGAATTTAAAATATTTTCAAACAAAAAATGCAATTTTAATATAGTTGTTCTTAATGCCTTTGTTCGGGTACGATCATCCAGGAAAAGACCATTAGGACTTTTGTCCAAAGGGGCCACTAGAATAAACACAAACTAAAAGTTCCTCGAAGCCACTTTAAAGTCACTACAGTACACACAATCAAAAAATAACATCTCTCACAACGTCTCACAAAACTGAACCTTATCCGATGACATCTGGGGCACTGCCTATTTGGAGTCTCTGTTTACCTTGTGCCCAACCATTGTGTGTAACGTCCAGACCTCTGACATGTCCCATCCGTCCCTCTCTCTTTCCCCCCTGTCCAGAACATGTCTCAGGATCAGTGTGAATCGGTTGCCGTGAGCGTGGAGTCCCTGCTATGCGACGCTAAGCGGATGCAGGTGCAGTGCCGTGAACGCAGCGAGCAGCTCTCCCTGGCGGCCACACAGCTGCGGGTGGAGTCCTCCACCCTCAGGGAGCAATGCGAGGCCGTGCAGCTAGACATGGCCCACATGCGCCGCCAGCTGGACGAACTCATGGACACCAAACACGCCTTCGACGCCCGCGAGAGGCAGGCCCGCAAGCTCAGCAGGACGCTGTGAGGGGAACCGGGGAGGGAGAGGCGGGGAGACGGTGATGTTATGAATTGTTTGTGAAAGTAATTGATTGTCAACCAGGAGGAAGGAGGAGGGGAGTGCAGGGGGAGTTAAAGGTGGAGTTAGCAATTCTGGAGAATGGTGGTTGTCATAATCACTTTGTCAAAATCAGTGAATATCTTCTCATGATCCAGTACCTGTAGGCCTACATATTGTGTACAGCCTAAGCTCTGTAAACTGGTATTTCATCAAAAGGGCCCTCCATAGCTAGAAATATCGCCAGTTTACAGAGCCTATAGGCTGTGTATTAACCTTGGATTTTTTTCCCCAGCGCGCTGCACACTCACTGATTTTGAAAAATAAATAAATTAAACAACAATCTCCAGAATCGCTGACAACATCTTTTGGAGAAAGAGAAAAGGAATGAGACGCTGCAGCAGCCACTTTAAATGGATACTGAAAAGTTGGCGTGAACTTCAAAATGACCCATAACGTAGTAAAGTCCCGAATAATGCTTAGAATTACAAATAATAAACACTATAGGCGACAGAAATACTCTTGTCTGGCTGGTTATTCTATACATCAAGGTGTTTCATCAACAGAGAAACCATAGAGATACAATCTGTGTCTTTACAAAGATAGCAACTCACACACGTCACTTAACATAACAATTCATATTATACTTATTGCTCTCTCAGAGCTATCTCTGACAATAGCTGAGCTTTGTTGCCTGTTAGAAGACACAGTGAGGTCAGCTGTATATATAAAGTCTAATGTCACTAGACTCTACACGTTGTTATGGTTCATTGTGTTCAGCTCAGACCCAAAACATTGGTACGCCGGGCGCCCAAGCCTGGTGCCTTTACAGATAGCACCAGGTTGAAACACTGCTCTCGGAAAGTGTCCGTGAGAACTGAATGGCAATACACTGTCACACAAACACACACACACACACACACACACACACACACACACACACACACACACACACACACACACACACACACACACACACACACACACACACACACACACACACACACACACACACACACACGCACGGACGAAAGAAAAACCAGGGCAACATGCAAAAACTTGTGTCACAAAAGTTTAAAAACTTTAATCGCCATTATAAATCAATCATTCTATAAATACATGGTTGTCACATCACATCATTAAGAACTTCTTTTAAATACCAACAAATAACAAACGAGCAGTGGGGCGGCTGGTTGCTGGGTTGGAAATGTGCAGGTAAGTCGACATAGAGACATGAACCGGAACCGTTAGTGGAAGTAGCTGGGAATGTGTGAGTGTGTGTGTGTGGTAAGTTTTGGTTTTCGTCGCAACTGGTCTTACAATAAGACGCTCCTATTATCACCGCTCTGAAAGACAAAATGAAAAAAGATTTAGAGAAAAATCCTCCTACAGTAGGGGGTGTGTATGTTTCCGCAGGAGGGTAGACTTACTTTCAACTTTCTTCTTTAGTGGTGACAGAGCTGCTTTTGCCTGAAAAAAAAGAAAACCAGAATACAAGTTACCAAAATACACCTCACATTCAGGAATGTATTTACCTTTATTAAGTGTGATATGAAGGGCCGGGCAAAGACATTTTTCTAGCAAAAAAAAAATAGAAAAAAAGGCACAGTTGTTGGGTATTTTCATTTAAACAGGAACACTTTGTACATTGTCTTTATTGATGTGCCACTCCTCGATCTGACTTTTATTTTCCTATTTTTTTAAGTTGCCCTGAATGACAGGGGTTGGAGGGATTGCATGCTTTCCATAACAGGTTCCAAAGTTAATTTGAGAGGGCGGGGCATGTGAATTACTTTCTAAATTGATAAGGCATACTTTTGATTGGTGCCAGTATACATTTCTATCTATACATTTGATAGAATTCAAAAATATATTAATAATTGGTTTACTTCTTATTAAGGCTACTTTTAAACTCTGGTGACACAAGGGCCGGGTCTCAAACCCCCCTTTGGGTCCTATCTGTGCATACCATGTAACTGTCGATTTAAACACTGAAACAACAGCTGATACATTTGGGAGCGTACCTTCTTGATAGCAGTCCAGTCTTCAAGGATGTCTATGTCTCTCAACATATAGACAATGAAAGGCCCTGGGAGACAGAGAGAGAGATAGGCGTCAACAGAAAACTCTAGAAATGTGAACTAGACAAGACTCAAATGTGAACAAGTATCACAGGAGGATGGCCAGGCAGGCAGATGACAAAATGACAAGAAAAAAAGAGAAGAGGTTTTTACCTGAAACCAGAGCAACTTTCTTCTTCCTCTCCGACCGACCCAGCACATTCTTTCGTTTACACTTTTTGCTCTTCATCTCATCGCTCCACTCTGGAAATATAGAACAATATTTTAAACAAGTGTAACATTAAACGCACATTTTAACAATGAAAAGTAAAGGTTGGCAGCCTTTTGAAGCTCATCTGCAAAGTCAGAAATCCGTATTTTTCTATTATTTGTTCCCTAAAGCAACCAGACTAATAATAATGACGTTGATGCTAGTACATAGTGATATCTTTGGGACTGAGATTTTGTTCGTACCTGAGCTGAGGTCTATGTTCTGTCTGTCCTCCTCCAGTCTTCTTATCTTTTCCAGCAGCTCGTTCTTCATGGCGTCAAACAGCAACGACCGCTCACTCTGTAAAACACACACACACACACACACACACACACACACACACACACACACACACACACACACACACACACACACACACAACACACACACACACACACACACACACACACACACACACACACACACACACACACACAAATAAATAAATAAATAATACTTAGTTTAATTTGTACCATTTTTGTTAGATAACATTGGCTTAAGTGTGTGTGTTGTTGTTATTACCTCCAGGTGCTGCTTGGCTCCTTGCATTTCACATTCGTGCTTGTGTTGGATCACCTGCAGACACAGCTCTCTGTACACTCCTGTGGGGCAGACACAAACACAGAGCGATGACACAATGGATCATTTTAGAAAAATGTGTAGCAGAAAATAGAAGCCTTTAAAAACAACCTTTAGATATTTTGCCCCCTTTCTCTGGAATAATTGACAGGTGTGTGTGTGTATTTGAACAACTTTATTGAAGCTTTCTGTAATTAAACATTTTTTATTACCAAAATACACAACTCACATTGTCGCCATGAATTCATATTTCATGCCATAATTGTTTATTAAATGTGTTTGGAAAGTACACAATCACCCTACAGGCAGTTTATAGTCAGCTAAATAAGTCTTCCTGACTTAAAGATATTTATTAAACAAATGTATCTTACATTCATTCATATAAAATTTAAGTGACACACTATAGCTCTAATTTTTTAACATCATGCCATAAGATCAAAGTTTAAGCAGTTTTAAAAATCCAAGCTCATTCCTTCCACTCTTACATACCAGCCACTTGTGTGCGTATCTGCATGCTGTCCTGTAGTGCAGCCAGTGGTTCTCTGTATTCTCCAGCCTTCCCCGTCAGCACCTCGTCTAGCTTCACCTTCATCTGGTTCTGACGCTCCCGAAACAACCTGCGGACACACAGTCAAGTCAAATTGAGTTTGTCTGAGACCCAGACGCACACAGGTAAGCTTCTTCACCCCCATGCTGCTTTCACTCACTTCTCCTTCAGCTCCTGGAACTGTTTCTCCAGATCCAACATCTCATCCAGACATTCTCCTCTCCTCCGCTCGCACACTTCATCGTCCATCTCTACGCAGAGGACAGAGAGAGAGAGAGACGTAGAAACATTGACACACCAGGGTTCCTACCTACAGCTTCAAACATGTGAGTTTTAAGACTTTTTCACTTTTTCCCCATTGAGATGCAATCTAAAGACCTACCTCACCTCCACATTGGCAAAAGAAAATAGTAAAGATATGAAAGAAAATTTGATTCCCTGAATTTCTAACTTAGTCAATTCATTTATTGTCATTCAACATGAATTATATGTAGTAGTTTTTTTTCAGTGTGATCAATACATTTTATTCCCCCCCTCGAAAAAACAACATTTGCAACATTTGAAAGTGAGACTGAAGGTAAAGTAGCATTCATTTTTTTTTTATATCCAAACTAACTTTAAGACCTGTCAAAGTCGTAATAAATAATTGTTTTTAGAGATAATCTTTTAGTACCTTGACATGTTTCGAGGTTTAGCATGTTGGAAGTTTAGCGATCGAAACATGTCAACTTGTACTAAAAGTAAATACTAGTCTGTATACAAGAACATTCAACTTGTTTTTTTTTTACAGAAATGTTAAGGCAACAAACAATTTAAGAGTAGCACTTGAATTTTTTACCTGAACTTTCCTCTTCTTCCTCCTCCTCCTCTTCCTCCTCTTCACTCTCATCCAGGTCGCTGTCCCTCTCCTCTGTGCTCTCCTCCATGGTCTCCTCTCCTCCTCTCTCTCTCTCCCTCTGTCGCTCCACCTCTCCGTTGGCTTCAGGGAGTTGTGACTCTCCTTCGGCCTCCATGTCCTCCTCCGGCTCCCTCACAAGGGGTTGGGCGGGCATAAGGGCTGTCTGAATAACACACACAAAGCAATACAGTGTCTGGGTGAAGGCTTAAAAGTCAACTAAATCCAAATATTTTAGCAATAGTTGAGCAATTTCATTGATGACGAGTGATTAACATTTATAGTAATACACTTTTACTCATGTGTTAGTACTTAAGTATGTATTTTTTTTTGTCTTTTACAACCTTAATTTCCTTTTCAGAAAAAAAGTGATTTGCTTAACGGATTTTTACACTATTTGTTATGTCCATATTTGAAAGGGGCAAGACAAAAAAAACATTTATCAAAAAACATATTTTTGTGATAGTAAAGCAAAACATTGTAGGCATATTGTCTGACACTGACATCTGTTTACTTGTGTTGATTTTGTTCATGGTCATGGGTGATGTTGATGTAGCTGGGTTACAGTAGTAATGGTAGTAGCCTCGTAGTAATAGCAGCAGCAGTAAGCCACAGCGGACAAAGGGATAAAACACACACTGATGTGTTGGTAAAGCAGCGACCTGGCCGTGGTTTCATTGTGAATTGCAGCCAGCCAACTACCAATGCAGATGGGTATTAAGAAATAGAATAGCACTGGGAAACCCGCGGGACACCGAGCTACTGTAGGCTTTCGTTTGTTCTGTCAAGCCGAATACAATGAACAAAGTCACAGACCGGAAATTACTTTAACATACTTGATGACAGGGACAGCTAAGATAAAAAAGCAAAGAACGGAATAATTTACCTCACAACGTGTTAGAAACAATTTGAGAAAAATCACAAAACAAGTCATTCAAACCGTTTCACTTAAAACATGGGGCATCTATTAGGCTAATATAGAGCTTGTATTGTGTTACTTCACCGGACGTATTATTTAAATTCTCCTAGCTTGACCACTGGTAGCTTCCGTGATGTCATACAGTACAGTAAGATGGTAAACGTTATGAACTCGACGGCGGGGTTAAGACTAAAATAAAGACCTAACCCGAGTCTAATGCATGGTACACTGTTATTCTATTTACTCACAACCAACAAGACATTTACGGAGACTCGTCTTCGCATTTTCATGTCGAATTAGCGACAAATAAAACCTCAGCGAAGTCAAGTGCAACACTAGCTAACAACGTAAATCAAACAGCGAGAGGAGGGCACCGAATCACAGTGTCAGGAAAAAATTAAGTTAATATAGGGTCAATTTACTCTAAACGTACTCGGCGTTTGATTGTAACAAACATAGCGAGCCTTTAAATGTCATAAACCCAGTTGAAGCATCGCAGGAGCAGCGTTCATACTGATCCTGTCTCCCAACTGCACGGATTAACAAGTAACGTTATCCTTCCATACAGACAGGCGATGCTTTTGGTAAACAAATAACAGTCCCTTCACCGGACAACACCGCGACCAGAGGAGCCTGCTCACCTTGTATCCCTCCGCTCAGCTGTGGAAAGTTCAAGTAAGGTTTATTATATTTCCATATTTTTTTAAAAGTAGCCTACTTCCTCTTCACTTCGGTCCCCAGTTCGACACTTTGCCGGACTCTACAGTCCGTAAATTCATCCAATCAGCGCCGAGCCGTGTTGTGGGAATGACCAATAGGAGCGTACATCCCCCGGACGGCTTTTTACCAATCAAAATGCTAAAGCAGGTTTTGTAAACCAATCAAAGTCCAGCTTGTTGCTGGTAAGGACCATAGATAGTAAGGACCTTCTGCATCCTATTTATTTATTTTTTTAAATATTATAATATAACAAAATATAAAATAAAAACACAATAAAAGCGAAAAAAAATTCAGTCTGAAATAGATAAAAAGTAATGGTTTAATAAAGTGGCTCAACATAATCCGGAAAAAAAATATTTCAATGATTCAAGCCCTCTATGATGCAAAATTTAAGTCCAACTGTTTTTCAGATAGCCTACTATGTATGATAATAGGTCAGTAACTTTGATTACTGCAGTCTGGTGTAGTAATGTGTTTTTTTCTCTCACTTTTGGAATTATTTTTATATTTGCAGACCCACCCAGAAATTAATGCAACTGTCATATTGCAATTGGCCACAAGATGGCACCAATTTAACGAAAACTGTCTGGAGAGCCCACAGGAGATCCATGCAAAGGATAATGGTGGAATTTATATCATTTGGACAATAGGCTATCATCATGGCAGACATTTTGGCATGTTACTGCCGGGAAACTACAAGTTTACCATGTTCCATATATTGTGCAGGCTGTCTTGGCTTATTGAAGATACAACATTGTTACTGTTTATTCAGTGCTTTGCATGCTACGACAAGTCAAAATGTCCTCCATTAAAAGGTCTATAAAGAAGAGGTTATTACAATAAAAAATCATTATATGTGAATAAATTGCACAACATTAAATATATTTTAAAGGGAAGCTTTGTTAATACAAGCTTATTAACAGTTGAATAATCATTAATAATGGTCTACTAAGCAAGGAACTAAAAACCCCAATAAACAAAGACAATGTTTCAATTTTACATGTTTTTATTAAAGTTGCATAAAAGTGTAACAAAATTGGGCAAAAACAAGACCTGTTGTTGATATTGCTACATTTGTTTGTTGGTTTAAATCTAATCCTTGTCCAAAAAATCCTCCACTCCTCCAGTCTGCACGGTTTAGCTCTTGTATTTAGCCTCAATGATAATAATCAGTATATATATTTTTTGCAATTTTCCCAACAGTAAAAAAAAACGACTAGATTTCTGAATAACAGTCTAAGAAGGTATAATCCACACCTGGATTTGGAAATTAAAATCCACTCAAGTTCAGCTACTGATTGAGTTTGCCCTGTAACACATCAGAATGTCCCGCAGAAATGCAGACTGTGCTCGATTTGGAAAAACCCCACCAGGTAGGCAAAAGCAATCGCACCAGAATGCCTCTGAATGGATGTTTGTTCAACTATGTGTTAATCCAAGGCCTGGGCATCAAGAAGTGTCATGGTCACAATAAAAACGGAGCAGTATTCAAATGGTAAATGTAAAGAACATCATTGTATCTAAACAAAATCACTGTATCAAGGCTTAAGTATTAAACACTCACTTCTAAAAATAAAATAAAATCTCAATGTTTTAAAAAAAACTAGAGAAAAGGAGTAGACAGATTTTGCACACGCCACAGTTCTGCTCAGTAACACACGTTTTTAGCAGTTTTGTGTTACCTTTTTGATACTGAATGTCTTTATTTGGTTTGTGTAACATAAATAATACCTAAGGCAACATCTGTTTAAAAAAAAGTAAAGGAAAGTGAGGAAAAGATAGAGAGAGAGTGGACAAAGGATGAACATGGGAGGGAGGGGATTGCCGGGGAGAATTGACAGAGCAGCAACATGAAAATGGGCCAGTGTGTGTGTATGTTATTGTGCTGGCACTGGGAGAGAAAGGGACAGACAGTGGAGGATCTGCTGTCACTGCAGGTGTTACAGCAAATGCTAGTGCTTCTCTGATTGGTCGATGGACTTCAGTCCCTGATCTGATTGGCCAAGGGACAGAAACAGATGGCTTATTCCTGGAGATGATTGGCAGCTGCAGTGGGAAAACACACCAATCTTGTGACAGCTATGGACCTCTCTCTCTTTCAGCACTTGATGTGTGTATATCTATATGCCTGTGTGTGTGTGTGTGTGTGTGTGTGTGTAAGTGTGTGTGGTACACACACATCTGTGTGAGAGGCAGCTGAATTTGCAAATATGTTTAAGTTTCCTCCTCCCTGAAGAGGAAACTGCCTGTGTGTGTGTGTGTGTGTGTGTGTGTGTGTGTGTGTGTGTGTGTGTGTTGGAGAGAGTTAAAGAAAGACAAAATAAGGGTGAATGCATTTAGACAGTTTCAATGTAAAACAGTGGCCTCCTCCGTCCCTTGCTCCATCCCATTCAGACATCTCACTGGTGGGTCTGCTGACAGCCAGAGGACAGGACAAAGTCTCCACACCCAACACGTAGCTCCAGAGACATTCTCAGAGTTTCCATGTACGTGTGACCTGTCTGAACTAACATGGTGGACATGCTCATTTAAAAGATTAATGAGAGACAGAGAAAGAAAGACAGAGAGAGGGGGGGGGGGGTAAAAAAACAAACAAACAAGGCAGCTTAGTTCTGGGTCCCCCCTGTTAGACTGTGTGTGAGTGTGACAAAATGCATCCAGAAAAACAAAAGAAATATCCAAACCAGGAACCAGTCCTATACTAAAAAAATCTAATACGTCGTACAGAACAGCAGAATATACAGGCCAGAAAAACACTCCTATTATGAATGTTGTTGCTGTACATTATGTAGCAACACACACGCACACGTAGCATTTAGCAAACACACCGACGTACACGCGTATGTGCAGGCTGGACAACAGTGGCTTCTAAAGAGCCTCTCTCACGACTGCACTACGCAGGGAAGAAAAACCCTTTTCCTTTCAAAGGATTTGAACCTTGGGTCAGCACGCCCGCCCTTTTACGTCTAGCCTTAAAGGAAGGGCTTTTATTTCTAAAATAAGTTTGACCACCATAGCCACCAGTGACTTTTTTTCTTCTTCCATAGCTTTAACACTATTCCAAAGGATCAGATTTTCTTCTTCGCTGAACTACAGATACACCTCACATGATTATTTGTGGTTTCCCCAAAATGACAGAATTTTCAACAGATACACACAAATTTTTTTTTTTCAAAGTCTTTAAATGCACCACTGTAAATAATGCCACTGATTACAGGTGGGGGGGGGGGATTATCTTAAAAGACTGTACGGATCCCCCCTTAAAAAAAGTTCAAAACAAAAAGTCAAGTAAATATCCTCATGCCCTCAAACTCAACTAGAAAAAAAAGGTCAAAGGAATCATGTTTGGTGGTTGGGTCATTTAGAAGCTTGAACCCCTTGCAAATGGGAAACGAAGGACTCTCATTGGTGGAGACATAAGGGATGTGTTAGGCTTCAAGCTGATTGGCTGCTTCCTCTTTCCACTCTTGCCTTGGCCGTTGCAGACTTGCTCTCTTGTTCCTCTTCCCTCTCTCGGAGGATGGTGTGAAGGCAGGTGGAAGAAGTGCGGGATGAGAAAGAGCAGTGAAGCAGAACGAAGGATGAAGGAGGAGCAGAGGTGAAAAAGAGAAGACTGGATTAAAACCCATAAATTCTGATAGTTTTTAAAGCTATAGTGAGTAAGTTTTCGATATAAATGAATGTTGGTTACATTCAAGCCAGTGCCTAAGGAGTCGAAGCAAAATTGATTAGGCCTATCAGCCCTACAAAACTCCGTCTGTATTTCTCAGTATGGCAGCGTTTAAAAAATGGTGCCACCGCCCGACACTAGCACAGGAGCTCAAGAGGCGCCCACAAAATGTTTGTTGATTCTACTGCTAAGAAAAAAACTTCAATGTACAGCAGAAGGCATAACATCCATACACAATCAAAATATAATAAGTTACGCACTATAGCTTTAAAACCCATACATTTCTTGGTTTGTCTTTTTTCCCCCCGTCAGGTTATTTCTGATTCTCGGCTTTACTTTTTCCTCCTTTGCTGATAGTTTTTATATCCGAAAAACAACAAGGGAAGGTCACGAAATAATGTTTTTTTTTATAATTGAATCAAGCGAATTATATGGCTGTATCCGGGCAACGAGAGGAGAGAGAGAGAGAGAAAGAGAGAGAGAGAGAGAGAGAGATGAAAAAAAAGATCTTCAATGGAAGAAAAATATATAAAAGAGACGTATAGTGTGGTAGGAAGACGAAATGCGAGGGCTGAGGTGGATGTGGAGGGATGTCATCATTTCTTCTGAGGCGTGGAGAGCTTCTGCATCCCTCGGATCTTGTCGATTAGTGCCAAGACAAACTCCTACGGGAAGACAGCAGGGACAAAACACATGAAGGAGGGAGTATTTTACAGATAACAACATAATCAACCAATATAAGGAATGAAAACTTACCTCAGAAGGCTTATAACAGTCAACCAGTAAGTCCTGTAAAACAAGAACAAACTATGATGCATAAGAATATATTTTGACTTTGTGTGTCCTCAGTTTCTTTGAAATAAGTCTGCATTGTGTCCCACCCACTGCATGATTTTTTTTTTCAAGCATTTGTCAACGCTAAGATTTTTGTCTGCTTTGCCTCCATAACGTCCTCTTCATACTAGTATAATTAAAAGGTCCAAAGAGTACATATAGGTGTTTATTTGACTAAACCTTGAATATTGCATCTTCCATAAAACTATCTTTAAAGACCATTAACTCAACATTAGTTTTTTTCAATTCTCTGAACCAAAAATCTCCACTTCTAAAGCACTTACAACATCTAAACTTTCCAGAATCATTCACAGCACTATGCCGAAAGTTGTTACAGAAGGATTTGTGCATATGCTCATATTATACCTTGACCCTGGCTGCCCGCTCAACATCACTGGGCATATCCAGCAGCTCATCCACATCAATTTCCAGCTCTGGGATGGCCTCCTCCTGAAACACAACCAGAGGAGAGGAGAGCACATTTAGACACACAACTCCATGAGAAAAAAACATCAACAAAAAAGGCCAAAAGTTGCTGACCACTGCTAATGTTGAATTAAAAGGTGACAACTCCTTGTCAGCGTGAACACACACACACACACACACACACACACACACACACACACACACACACACACACACACACACACACACACACACACACACACACACACACACACACACACACACAAACACACAATCATCTCTTTTCGCTGACACATGGAAATAAACCGTCCTTTTCTATTCTTAGCTGCCTGTGTTTATGGTATGAGGTGGCAGCAGCAGAGGCATTTTCTGTCTCTCTGATCAAGGGCCCATGTCCCAACACTAGAGGGCGCTGCCTTTCCATCACCACGCATGCTGCACACCACGGAGGCAAAGAGAGGAGACAAAGAAGCAGGCAGGCAGACAGGTATTTTTCAATTTTTTCAACTTTTTTTTTTGAGGATGGCAGACGGAGAAAGTTAATGAGAAAAGGCTGGTTCTGTATGAAGTAAGAGTACAGTTCACAATATAAAAACGCAGCCTTACTTGTTTCATATACAGAGCATAATGGCAGTGAACTAGTGGATGTTTAGACAACTACATCACTACACTGAGATGAAGTACGTTAAGGCTGCAACTTACATGCATTGTTTCAGTACTTCCACCATTTTAACAATTGTTGCGGCAATTAATGCCTGATACTGATAAGATGTCCCCTCACACAAGGCTGCGCAGCACATTATCCTCTATAGCTTAGGGATATGTGTCTTATTATATACATTAAAGTAAGTTCTTCTTTTTCTCTTTCGTTCTCCCTATACCTTCTCCCTCCAGTCAATCGCTCCTTCCTGATTAATCTGTCACTCTGTAAGAAGAAGTGCTTTAATAGACTGCCTCTCTTTTCTCCATCTCTCCATCTGCCCCACTCAAACACACTGGCTCAGTGTGTGCTTTCAAAGGGGTTTCACCACTGGCAACAACACACACAAACACACACACACACACACACACACACACACACACACACACACACACTCGTACTAACACTCGTTCCCCCTCTTTTTCAGCCAAATTGCTACCCTATATTCATGTCATTCTCCAGGAATCTCTCTCACTCTCTCTCTCTCTACCGTCCTCCCCCTCGGTTAGAGTTGCCCACACCAGCTGTCTCTGCACCTGCCCAACTGCCCCCTGCCCCATGTCTCTCTCTCTCTCACACACACACACACGGACAGACACACACACGCGGACAGACAGGCAGGGCATGCTGTGTGTGCACATTTATGTGACACATTCACCAAATTTTTTCCACACACATTATTTCTGATTCATACACACCTCTCACACACATGGATTAAAGAATTATAAAATGGGCATTAAGAAGTCTGAGCTGCATGAAGTGTGTGTGTGTGTACATTCCGGATAGAAGGATTTAATTTTGAGCAGGACAGCCTGTGTGCATGAGATAGAGACTGGAGGTGACAGACAGACTTACTGTCAGCAGAGTAACACACACACACACACACACACACACACACACACACACACACACACACACACACACACACACACACACACACACACACACACACACACACACACACACACACACACAGGCTGTGCAGTCTGACACAAAGACTGATGTGCACAACATGTGGGCCCCATGTGCTGCTACATGCAGTAAAGAAAGCTCATACAGGAGACGGAAGACAAAGGAAACAAGTACATTACTTTAACTTCTGCTCAAGACTTTTATCCTCCAATTCCCAATTCAGAACTTACATATGGATGTAGAGGCAGAACCAAAATAATACTGAATTGTATTTTTACTCAAATGTCAAATATAATTTGATTCATTTCTTATATAAAGATCTTTTTGTCTCTACTCTGCATCGCTGTGGCGTCCTCATAGACTAAATCTAAAACCGTGATTGCCTTTTCATTGAACCTCCTTCATTAAGCCTTTACACACTGGCTTCCATTTTAATACAGCTAATTTGACTAGACAAACTGGTAAATCTGTGAGAAGGGGGAGGGAACGCCCGCAGGAAGGAAGGCAAGAGGTTAAGGAGCATATCGAGAGAGGGAGCAGCTGAGGGAATAAACCCAGAGAGAGACAGAGAGTGAGAGACAGAGAGACAGAGAGAGAGGGAGAGAGAGGGAGGGATGTTGAAAAAGGCCGGAAGACAGGCTTCAGAGACGAGACACAAAGAAGGCAGGGAATCACGAGGGAGGATTTCCAAAAAACAATCTTCCAGACTGACTGAATAAAAGACTAGTCTGCTGCAGTCTGGAGGAGGTTTAACTGTTGGCTGCATATTTGATCCAAAAGGCGAAGTACTGTACAAGATATGTGTGGAAACTAGTGGAGTTGTAAGTTGTATTTGGATTAGTGTTTAGACTGCTATCTCCGAGCTTATGTCTGGTTTTCTGGTATCGCAAAGCTACCTCACTTTTTAAACGAGGTAGATAAGCATGGTAACCTCTCAAGCTTCCGATAGAGTCTTCTGGATTTTAAAGCAGGACTTCAGACCACACTAACACTGTAATGAATGTTCACCATACAGCGACACATACTAGTTTCTGATTCTGCTCCGGATATCATTAGGCAACTGCTAGAAGCTTAAACCTTTTAAGATTCAATCAGATCAATAATGGAAAATACAAACAAACTATTGCACACTGTTGCCTTTTGTTCAGAAAACCTAATCCACAAAACCTGCTAATGAGATCATTCATTTATAATGCTTGATTTTGGCCTGTAGACCTAATCAGCAATTCATTTAGTTTAATCAGGCCTTTTTCCTTGTGTTTCATTCTATTTTTACTAAGTTTAATTCATAAAAAAATTCTGTTAATCACATGAAAAAGAAGCTGCAAAATCCCATTATGAAGGGTCATTTATGAATATCTCTACTCATTTTCCGTAAAGACCAAAGTATCTTAAAGGGCCTATATGATCATTCTCACCCTTAGTCAAAGCCTTAGCTATATTAAAAAGCCAGTTTTAACAGAGCCTGTTTGTAGCACACTGCAGGTTATTCTTTAAGAGAAAAACATTTTCAGCATCAGTTGACACGTGACATCACAAAACCTTCTACTCATACTGAACCACGGGCATCACCTGAGAAACAAACGGCTGCTTTGGCCTGGTGCGTAAACCTGTTTCAATGTGGTCTTTAAATGCAATTACATTCTTCCTGTTAAACCTGTAAATATGATACAGTAACAAACAAACACACACACACACACACACACACACTCACACACGAGACAGAGAGAGCAACAACAGACAAGACACGCTATCAGTCTGGAGGCTGCATGCAGAAAAGAGCAGAATGAGATGTGACAGTATGAGAGCGAATGTGTGTGTTTGTGTGTGTGTGTGTGTGTGTTTGTAGGTAATAGTACTATTACTCTCACAGGGGGCTGTGTTGTGTAGCTGCTGAGGGCTTGGACAGATCAAATGCCAGATACAGATCCTTTTTAATGGGAAAATAGAAGACCCACACACACACACACACACACACACACACACACACACACACACACACACACGTATGTAGGTCAGCGTCCTTGTATTTGCAACCAAAGGGCCTGACATTGCTACTGTAAAGGGAAGTGATGAGTAAAGAGAGCAATGCAATCAGGTTCTCTACAGGAAATGAACTGTGAAGATATAAAACCAGATGTGAGACATGTCCAACAGGCACAGGAGAAATTGAGAAAGACTCAGATGCAATGAGAACACACAGGTCCACAGTGAGTGTAATGAGGTGGATAGAAGGCAGCCAGCATCTTATCAGTGAGATGTAAGTAGGTCAGAGAGGACACCTGCAAGGATTACACAGCAGTACTGCCAGTGATCACACACACACACACACACACACACACACACACACACACACACACACACACACACACACACACACACACACACACACACACCAACATAACTGATCCCTGAGACAGGAGCTCCGTAAACAGCGGGAGTCAGTGTGAGCGTGTGTGTGTGTGTGTGTGTGTGTCAGAGTAAAAGGAGGCCAGGGAGAAGAACGTTATTCTGAAGTACAGAATCACATAGAGAGTGGCTCAGGTTGACCTAAAGCTCAGTGAGTTGGGACAAATAGTGGAGGACTTTTGCTTTTTCCGCTGCCTCAGCTCTGTAACAAACCAGGTTAAAAATAGTCAGATGTTCAGGATGGCCCGGACAACATTGCAACAAAGACAAAAGCGATGTTTTGGTTTGGGGAGTTGAGGGGGGGGAGTGATGGGCAGGAAGTTGGAAGAGGAAGAAGTAGGAAAAGTCGGCCGCGTGGCGCACAAACAATGTCGCCCGCTCACTCCAATTTCCGTGTGTGTGTGTGTGTGTGTGTGTGTTGTGTGTGTGTGTGTGTGTGTGTGTGCGCGCTCTTGTTTTCACTGAATAAACCAGACACCTTTATACGTCATTGACCACTCGTTTAATGTTATCTCACTTTCCATTGGTTCATTTAGGAGAGATGCACAGAAACATTTGACACCGCTCCACTTCCCTCCCTTTCCAATTCTCTCTGGCCAAACTGGAAAGTGTTTTTTAGTGATAGTTTATGTGTGTGTGTGTGTGTGTGTGTGTGTGTGTGTGTGTGTGTGTGTGTGTGTGTGTGTGTGTGTGTGTGTGTGAGTGTGTGTGTCCATTACAGAGTGGCTTAGCGAGTGTGTGTTTATGTGTGCGCTCAAAACTATTACCCTAGGCTGGTTAACTTGGCACAGTGACACAGGTATAAAATGTTTGTGTGTATGTGTGTGTTTGAACGCACACAAACACCCATATGCAACTGCCCCTGCAGAGCTTTTAAATTGTGTGTGTCTGTGTGTGTTTCAGTTCTCACAGCTTAGAGAACATCGTGTCCACACACACACACACACATACACACACATACACACACACACACACACACACACACACACACACACACACACACACACACACACACACACACACACACACACACAAAACAACAAAACACCACAGCTAGGAGGGCGCTGATATCATAGTGTCAAGTTTTTTTTTCTCGCATGGTTTGGATCAATTGGTGTCTATTGCTCAGGGTTAAATGTCTAAAAGCACAGAGACGGCTTATATTTTCTGCCTGTTTACACATAAATAGAGGATGTGGAGCATCATTCATTGGAGAGAAATAGACTGTGCTTTAATCATCTCATTGTCTAATGGTCCAAATAAAAAGGCCGGAGCTACAAATCATCCGGAGCTTGGCCAATACCTGAAGCTCAGCAATTGGAATTAGTTGCGACTGAGTAAAAAAGGATTGTTGGTGCAATGAGGAGTCCCGGTTGAGAGAGCAGACCATTCTGATGCAATAGATTAGGATGATGATGACCAGGTCTGATAACGTGATGATAAAAAAGAGAAGATAAACAAAAGAGATAGAAGCAGAATAGCGGATTACCCTCATACAAATTCCCACATTGCTCAACTTTGGGATAGTGGTGCAGACTAGGGTTGAGAAACATGCCTAGTCTGCACAGATTCACACAAGGCAACGCATGCTCACAAAGACTCAAAGATGATTTGATAAGACGTACCTTCCAATTCACGGTGTTTGCATGTGCAGGCATGTTAAATAAACACCGGTTGATTGAGGCAGAATTGAAAATATAAAAAGCCTATATTTTAAGCTTGAAGCTGATAAACACACACACACACACACACACACACACACACACACACACACACACACACACACACACACACACACACACACACACACACACACACACACACACACACACACACACACAAAGTGATATAGTGGAAACATACTGGGCTCCAACCCGCTTCCTGCCCCCTTGTCTATCTCCTTTGATGCCCCTTCTCTCTGCTTGGCATCACTGCTCTGTGCTACCTTTGTTTGAATTGCCCTTTGTGTGTCTGTAACGGAGCGGTACACAGATTTTGGGCCACCTTGCTGCGCTGGGTCAACAAAGGTGCAGGGATTAGAGATGTCATCGCCTGCTGCTTTCCATCTCCTCTCTCTCTCTCTCTCTCTCTCTCTCTCTCTCTCTCTCTCACACACACACACACACCATAGCTTATCAGGAATCTGAAGCTCTTTCAATACACTGTTATCTTATTCCTTCTCCTCTGTAACATCTTCCCTTTACTCCTTCCACAAACAGTTTTGGGGTCACTGAATTTGTGACACTAGAAAATAAAGATGTATCTTTCTTTAATAAAAAAGTAGGTTCTTCTCTATTCTGTTGCTTTTTTCTTATGCGCTGAAGTGAAGGGGTTAGTGGGACCAAGCTACTTCCTGTCTGTGCACATGCCCTTGGGAGATAGCGTGAGAGAGGGGAGGATGAATGATAGCTGTGGGAAGTGGCGAACTGTGTGCGTGTGTTTACGAGTTAACAGAAAACCTTTAAGAGTGACATTAGCAATATATATATGTGTGTGTGTGTGTGTGTGTGTGTGTGTGTGTGTGTGTGATGTGTGTGTAGGCACAATGAATCTAAGTGGTGATTGGCTGCTGTAATAAATATGTGGCCTCACTCACACACACAACCGTAGAACATAAAGCCCAGCAATCCATAATCAGTACAAAGAAATGTACTTGTGTGTTTGTATATCATCTTGTGCTTGCTCTGGTGTGTGTGGTTGTGTGTGTGTGTGTGTGTTTGATTTCCATCTCTATTGCACGTCTAATCAGTTAGATGTACTTTCCCCCCTTGAATCATATGAAAGAGACTCAGGCAAAACAGTTCAGCTGAGCCGCCCTGTTTACAGCCTGCTTGTGTCTGGGACGGCCACTAAAACACAGAACTAATGTGTTTCACGAGTCTGACATATTTTCTTGACTCACTCTAAACATTCTGGGCAGTTTGCAGTATTGACTTTCAAAGGAAAATGCTCCAGCAGTGTATTTTACTCAAACTCAACTTGTTTATGACATCTCTGCATGAACCTCTGACAAAGTAGGAAATACAGGGCGCTCGTTAATGTATTGTGTTGTGTTCAAAACAACACGTACACCTTATTTGGCACTTCCCACCAGACCCTCCATAAGGACTCTGTCGGCCTGTCAGGCTTCCTGCTATCTAGCCCTCAGATAAAATGCAAATGGCTCTGTCATGTAAAGTTAAAGGAACCAGAGCCTCCATAGTGGTGATAGTGATGTGGGCATGCTATTGTGTCACAGACAGTGCTGTGTGGGTTGCTTCAAGCTTCCTGCCAGAGCAGAAAGGAGAACGGATCTTTATATGAAGCCAGGAAACCTTTATTACTATAATTAGGATCCAAGCATAGTAGTTTTGGAAGCTCTTACACTGTAATTAGATGGCAATAGCATTTATATTTATATATTTTCGAGTCACACATAGTAATATAGAGTAAAGTGATATCTTAATAAGGGAATGACTGCCTGGACCCACAGCTACTGCTGGCTACATGGATTGGCTTGGTTCCACACACCCACACACAGACACACAGATCCCCCCAAACACACACACATCTATTTGGAAAGTTAAATGTAGAAGGTCACCCCCCCCCCCCCCCGACCATAGTCAAAGCAGCTGGCAGTATGGTTGGATGATTCACACATCAGCTTGTTTGGTCTGACTGAGCGGTTCAGTGCCTTCAGTGTGTGTTGACTGGACATGGATGCGCTGTTAGCTGTAGCCTCTCCTGGGAAAAAAACACAGTACTGTTCCCTCAGGGTCACAAGCAGCCTGCAGGAACAACTGTACTGACTCTGCTGCTTTATCGCGCTCACTGAATAATGGTGATGCATTTGACTTTTTCAGCCACAGCAACATCAGAATACTTAGCTGTGGTAGAAAGGGTAGGATAGGCTCTAATAGTTGGGATGAAAAAAAAGAGCATCACTTATACAAACTAAAAGAAATCCCTTAAATTGGAAGTCATCAGCAGCATGACAGGTGATTGAAAAGTGTTAAGCACCAAAGTGTCAAGACCATTTCAGAGGACCATTCTAACAATGTCTTATAATCTGATAAAAAAAAACATTCTTACAAATTCAGCTTCATTTCTGTCAGCTAACTAAAGGCAAACAAGGAGTATGTCAGACAACTAAAACTGCTAGCGGAAGCAGCGAAAGCTACTTACTTCTGACCTTTGCTTTGGATTTCAATGCAGCTTTGCATGATTTGCATAATAATCCTATTTTGCATTTCTCTCTTTCAATTTGTCTCAATTCATCATAATAATAACAATTCATTCATTCATTATCAGCATGAATGTCATGAACAATACTGCCAAAGTGTCTCTCACTCTCTCTCACTCCCTCACGCTCAAAGAACATCCTTCCCTCTCTCTTAAATCCATTTGAATGACAAAAGTATCCATCTAAAAAACGTGAACCAATAAATATGCAGAACAGAGGACCGATCTGAGGTGTTATAACAAATTGATTAATCCTTTCCATCCATCAACTAC
Source organism: Hyperoplus lanceolatus (assembly GCA_026929865.2). Classification (NCBI taxonomy): domain Eukaryota; kingdom Metazoa; phylum Chordata; class Actinopteri; order Uranoscopiformes; family Ammodytidae; genus Hyperoplus; species Hyperoplus lanceolatus. The sequence continues at coordinate 8,858,505 of CM049417.1, read as the reverse complement.
TTATAACCAAAAGTACAATTATTTATTAAATCACACACACACACACACACACACACACACACACACACACACACACACACACACACACACACACACACACACACACACACACACACACACACACACACACACACACACACACACACACACACACACACATTATTATGAGTCAAAATAGTTTTTAACCACTACAATTGGACTGAAAGAAGAGATTACATGCAGATCAAAATAAGAATGCATACAAACAAGGATTACAGCAGATTAACATTATGTCCCTCTTGGCATGTGCTACTAACACACACCAAAGGGCCCCTTTGCATTTGTTCATTTGCCATGACATTCATTGAACGACCTATTCCTCTATTCTGGCAGTTTCCTACAATACAAGGTCATTCATCCAGGCTCTATTTCAATATTCAAACCCATTTCAGAAATGTCCATATATATCAATGGAGCTGCTATTGATATAAGCCGTGTATGATTTTAAAGTGGATTAGAGAACATTAGGTTTATTTCATGCAGATCAATCATGAGCACCTCAGAACTCTCAAACATTGGCACCACATTCAGTCAATAAGTCACAGGATAAAAAAACATACTGCGTGACAGACGCCAGCAAATTATTACACACTAAATATGCACAAAGGAAAACAGACAGACACACATAAGACACAAGTGTGAAGGACTACGACTGCTTTTACTTTCCGGCGAACAACTATTCAACTGGTAACTGTTTTGATGGGTTTTATGACATTAAACACATAGTCCAAAAAAATATTCTAGAACATAAAACACATATCTTCTGTAGGGTTGATCGTTGGCTCAAGAGTGTGTTTGTGTAGAGACTGTGGTAACTATTTTCTGCCTTTAATACATTGAAAGTGACTTCAAGCTGACCAAAGATATTTCACTCCTATTTCTTGGCAGCGTCTACATTCAATCTTATAATATGGAACACAAACAAGAGGTATATAACTGAAAGAGAAGAATGAGGCAGAGACTGACTCCCTCCCTGATGAATCAGCGACTTTCTGTCGACTCTTTGCCCAAATATGGTCAGTGGTTCCTTCCTGTTCTGTGACTGAATGCAAATTGAAGCACTAATAACCTTGGGTCTCTGAAAGTATAAATCACACATGCGACAAATGTAGAACAAAATAAATCAAAAAGGAATCGCTCATCTGTCTAGATGGACAATATCAATGTCAAGCTAGGTTATTAGGATAGTTCTAAAGTAGGTTAGGTTTCATATATATATATCATAATAAATGACAGGAGTGGAAGGGTAACACTATTCCTCCTCCTCATTCACCAGTGGGCCCATCATCATCTATTTGTGTATGTGCCTACCAGCTGTCTGTCCGTCTGTCCGCACATCTTTCATCTTTCTTCCGCTCTTTTTCTTCCCGAAGCCATTTCGACCGCAGCAATCCTGCCACATGGATACCTCTGTGTTGGGATGCTCATGCTAAGGTATCACACAGTGGTGACATCATGGTAGATGTATGAACTCTTTATCAGTGGCTGTCTCTCTCTGCCTGCTAAGAGTCTGCCAACAGGTCAGCAAGTTAACACAGTGCCACGCGGTCTCTGTAAACCCATGTGAACTCTCATTACTGTACATTACAACCTGCTGAAACCTCTTATATATTAAAAAAAACACATCACGACTTTGACATAATCCATCAACCTCTCTTAATGTACCGCATTAACAGGGAAGACATTGTGCTCCTGTACAGTCTGTCCTTAGCTTACACAAGTACAATAAACACATTAGACAAACACACACGTCGCAATCAAGAGACATTGAATAAAGCCATACACTGACATTCTCCCCCCCACTGCAGTTAACACACAGCTCAACTGGCGTCTGCTGCTGCTCTAATGCGTCTCCGGGGACCAAAATACCTCTCCTGAGTGGATCTGTGTTACCTCACTCACCCTGCAGGCCATTGGCATTGCTTACAAAGAGAGATGACAGTGGCCACCACAGATGTATTATGCCACCTCCGGGCCAACGGTCCTCGCAAATGTTAAATATTGGGACAGCGGCTTTGTCTGTGTCATTGTTAAGCTATTCTTTTAAAACCAAAGCCCTCATATTCAGCTGTCATTTAAAAGCACCCTGGAGTCACATACAGTAATATAAGAAGACTGTCCAATGTGGGACCCACTACATCACCATTAAGCTCAAAAACCTTCCCTATCAAAAGCATATGTAGGGTCTTAAAATGCATTCATGTTAAAAAGGGCAGTAAAAAAGTTAGTACCAAGAAGAGTGCTTAAAAATACATTTAAAACAAGCACTGAGCAGGGAAGCAAAGGACTATTCCAACACATTACAGCCATCATGTTTATGGAAGCACAAGTTATTAAGTGCTGACGAGATGCCTTTTTAATGTGCACACACAATATACACAAGCGTTCAGCAGGGAGATACAAATGGATAACAGGCCGTCTCATGACATTAAAACAAGTTAAACAAGCCGCCAAGTTTGGTAATCGATCTCTAAAACGTGCTGTGCTCCACTTGTGATCACTGGAGGTGAAATGGTTTGGTTCAGAGCCTTATTTCACTGGGCTGACAGCTTCACCTGTGTGACTGGAATGACAGGCGCGTCAGGGCTCAGCTAGTGCTGTAACATAACACTGAGGGATTTTACAAGGTGGAAAGGTGTTAGACAACTGTTATGTGCATGCAGCACCGGGTGACAAATAATGAGAGCATGCCCGGGGACGAACAAGACACAAAGAATTGGAGATAAACATCTAAATAATCTCAAGAATATGCCAGAAACAATGATGCACACACACACACACACACACACACACACACACACACACACACACACACACACTACTGTATTTATAAGGGCTGTCCATCAACTTTAGTTTAATTTTTTTAAACTTTAGCTCAACTTTCCTCTTGCTTGTAAACATATTTACCATACCAAATCTCGCTAGAATCTACTGTATGTATCCTAGAGGCCTAAAATACCTGTTATATGCAGTTGCTAGTCAAATTTTATGGGATAGTTTTTACACTTTTTAAATGTCCAATACTCCCAAAGATATTCACAATATATGCCTGTCTGGTTGATTACTGTTTCCAGTCAGAATAAATGATGCATGATAGGTGGTGAAACCAAGACGGAGCAGTGAGCGAGTCAACAGGTGTGTGCATTGATTGTGGGGTTGTTGTGGTGATATTGTCCATTTTGTGTGTGTTTGTCTTTCTCCTCTTTAGAATTGCACACACACACACACACACACACACACACACACACACACACACACACACACACACACACACACACACACACACACACACACACACACACACACACACACACACATTCTGTAACAAAATGCATAAACATTCCCCTGAATGACTCACAACTCATTCCCTCGCTTTCTTCATCCATGCCTTCTCTTGGCGTTCTTTTCCTTCCTTCCGATCTTACTCACACACTAACTAACTATACAAAACACACACTCAGTCTCCCTCCCTCTCACTACCCTTGGCATTGGCTCTCTTCTAAAATGGTTGATGTATTCACTATGGGTCTTAGAAATGGCTCACATGCTCAGTCAGTGGGTCAGGCTACAATACATGCTGACTCACCCCAACTGTTTAACAGGAAGAGAACTGTGTCCGACATGTAGAACCACATGCAACCTATTAACAAGATATGTGCATGTCCATGCTTGTGTGTGTGTGTGTGTGTGTGTGTGTGTGTGTGTGTGTGTGTGTGTGTGTGTGTAGGGGGTATTTACAAAGACACTGAAGTCTTTCACTCCCTCTGTGTAACAACCCCTCTTTGTAGTCCCCCTCTTACGCACAGGAGGCAAACAGGGTAATGCTGATTGGTATTCAGACCTTTGAGTGTAAAGGTTTAAGCAAATGTTGCTCACTCTATGTATGTGTATTTGGGAGGTCAACTTCATCATGAAAGGGAAATAGCCATGAAATGAAAGCTATGCTCACGCGGTTAGGCTTTGCCCTAACACACTTTACCTCTGACTGACTGAGCTGCAAAGGCAAACACCACCTGGGTACATCATGTTGTGCTTTTATTGACCCGCCTGCAATACAACCATTCCTTCTTTAACTGTTTGAGACAAGAGAGTATGAATGAGGCAATAATTAAGGAATAATCCCTTTACAAACTTCCAGGAAATTTCCCTTAACAGTGTTATATAATTTGCCATCGACACCATTAAGTGAGTACAGAGAGTAATAGAAGCGGACACATTCTCTGTCATCCCTGCCTACCTTTTCTCCCTCTTCCTGCCATCCCCTCTAGCTTCCTTTCTCTTCCCCCGTTTATTTTTTGCATTCCTGCTCTCCCAATTCTGCCTCTGTTCTCGCTCATATCCCCATGTGTGATTCTGTAAGTGTGTGTGCGTGTGTGTGTGTGTGTGTGTGCGCGCTCATGTTTCTGATGTGTGTGGCCACGTAGGACCCTAGATTTTGGGGATTAGACCGCCCACTCGCTCCACTGTTAACTGTGTAGCTTCTGGTGATCCAGTGTGTGTGCGTGTGTGTGTGTGTGTGTGTGGGGGGGACTGACAGGAAATGAGCCTTAACTGACAAATAAACATTTAATAGCACAGTTTCAATGGAATTGTCTCCAAGTAAGTGCCGGAGTGAAATTTTAGCTTTTTTTACTAGAAGAGGAGTTGTGGATGTGGTGAGGTAACCCCCACTGCTCCTTTCCCCTGGGGCTAGGCTCAAACTCACTTTGCACATTGTATACAACACCAGTAATGGAGTGGAGGCTCAATACAAGCAAAAAAAGGTGAACACAATTTTAAAAAACAGCTACAATCATAAGAAACACTCCCTGATGTTGTTACGTTTGGTGTATATCCCTTTTAAACAATAACAGTTGGGTCTATAACGTTAACTGTCGTGGGCGGGTTTCGTGGGATTTGGAGGATCTATTGCTGTGATTTCTTCTCTCTTTCAAATGTACCCCCTTAAAACGTACTTTACCAGACAAACTCAAGTAACCCCATCACTGACACCCCACTGCAATTTACCCAAAAATCCCTGCTCTATTGGGCAGCCTCTGTTTCTTGAACACTGTATTAACATGTACCACAGGTATTCACCAAAGCCCTGTGCTTGCTAATACAACAAATGACAGGCTCCAATCAAAAACCTTCGCATTGAAGGAAAACTAATGAAACTAGGGGCTTGGGGGATTGATGCAAGTTTTGTTTTACCAAACGGACACTCTCTTTTCTTTCCTCCCTCTTTTCCACTGCCTGGTTAACCAACATAAACATTTAAAAAGCCCTTGTTGCCATGGAGTCATACTAAGGCTCGGCTCCTCACCATTATACCCATAGCAACCACACTGACTGATAGGATGGCTGAGTGGCTGGATGAATATCTGACAGGCTAGCTGGCACAAATGACTGGCCCACTGCTTGTAGCATGTTTGAAGGGATTATACTGTATGAGCGGGCTAGTGGCTCATTATGAATCCCCTGTCGAACAAACTCCATGCGGCTTTATTAATGGTAGAAATATGCATCCCAGGGGGATATAATGAAAAATGAGAATGTGGATTGTGAAAGGAATGGGGACAAGAAGACGGGCAATGGCAAGGAAAAAAAGTGTGGAAGAATGGAGTATAATCAAAGGCCAAATCCTCCATCTTTTTTTTTGTCAATTTCTTTTTCTTTTTTCAGTGAACAGTGTTCTGCCACCCGCTCTGACCGGCTCAAGCTGCCTCTCCAGTTGCACTGTTTAGTAGCACGTGCTCCTTATGTCCCCGTCTAACTGAGCCCAATGTGACTCCCATCAGTGAACCCACTGTAAATTAATCTCTTTGTTGTCTAACAGCCTGGGCAGAGACTGGATCTGGACAATGAAAAAGTGTGTGTGTGTGTGTGTGTGTGTGTGTGTGTGTGTGTGTGTGTGTGTGTGTGTGTGTGTGTGTGTGTGTGTGTGTGTGTGTGTGTGTGTGTGTGTGTGTTTGTGTGTGTTTGTGTGTGTGTGTGTGTGTGTGTGTGTGTGTGTGTGTGTATGGATGGGGGGGACCACTGTAGATCTTAAAGCATCATCATTAGAGATGAAGGAGAGATGGTGTGTCAAGAAATGCGAAGTAAATCAATAACGTCCACTTCGGATGAGTCAAATCTGATATAGCTGCGTGCGATCTGATAGAAAGCGATTACTATCCTGTGTCTCGCTGTCAATAGTGACACGGCTATGTGTGTGTGTGAGGCTTTTTGGACTCTTTGTGACCCCCGTGTGTTCATCTACAAAAGCAGACTAAGAATAAAGCAAGCACCGGTTGTGTCAAAGCACGCATGACTGTAAGACTTGAGTGGAGAGGTGAACGAAAGGTGGATGCTAAATGGGAGAATGGATGAGTGCTTCTACACTGAGAAAGAGATATATTTATCCTCAAAAAAAAGAAAGGCTACACGGTCTGCAATCAATCACCAGCCGGGACTCTGTGGCTCGCTATGAATAAAACACGACATCATTCACAAGATGTGTGTACTTTAAAAAAACAACAACAGCAACAGCCTTTCAATCCATTATTGGCAGACAATCAGCACAGATTGATTTGGAAAATTCTCTCCAGGACATTAAATCACCTCTGCTGTGGTATCCCTTCCTTTTTAGTATTCTCCACATCTCATGGGATATCCCTGTAACTGCCTTCGAAAAGCTCAATCAAAGTAGGATCAAATGACAGATAAGACTTTTTTTCTTTTTTTACATCACACCATAAGGTATCGGTTTTAAACTTTCCTCGAGTGCCATGCCATTGCCTTGGAATAATATGTGGTTACAACTAGTTACAGTTTGTCAGTGGAGTGGATTTTTGACTTTGTGGACACAGGCTGACCTGTCCGCTACAAGACTACAACTACCACCATTATAGCAACAGCCAGCACATTCCCTTTGTATGGCTTTGTGTGTTGGCGGAGGCTGGAGATAAGTAGGACGTTTTGGCTGGAGAAATCGCAGCAAGGCAGCAAAAAAAGGACTCTCTCTCTCTCTCTCTCTCTCTCTTCTTTTTTTCTTTACTCACTAGTAACAACAACAAAGGTTTAACTTCTTATCCCCTTTACAGGCAGCCCGGTGTAACCTGGTGGTGTAAGCATGTGGTTTGATCTCACTTCTCCAGCCTCTTTGCCTTTCTACCTCTCTTCCTTTAAGGCCTACTAAGGATCTTCCGGGCCGCCGTTTTAAGTCGTTGTATTCCTCACACTAGGAATAGAATGTGGGCCAATGCCAGCTCAGTGCGGTCCACACAAGCTTACCAGCCACTGACGCCGGCAGTAACCGCCACAGCTGCCGCCAGGTTGCATTATGGCTTTGATGTGTGATACTGCAAGAGACTCTAAAGTGAGCTATGTCTGATGGTTATGCTCAGTCATTACTAAGGCCAGGCAGTTCATTACAAGCCACCACCATTCCCCCCCCCCCCCCCCCCTGACAAGATTTATGACCGGATCCCAACCTCCCCGCAGTCCACATTCATCAGTCTCACCTCATTTGTCTCTCGTTTGCCTGCACACCCTTGCCTGATGAAAGTATGTCCATCACTGTCAAGTACATTTGCTCTCCTTAAAAGCCACAGTGTGTAAAAATGTTTGTATTTTGGCGGCATCTAGTGGGGAAATTCTAGATTTGAACGCTCTGTGTCTACTCCTCCCGTTCTAAGAATTTACAGATGATAGTGGCCTTCAAGAACAATAAGCTATAGCCTAACTAGATGGCTTCATCCACCACTGCCTCACGTATTTTACAATATCACGTGATGAGGTGAAGATGTATTTAGTTATTTATTCTATACTTCTTCACCTTCCAATGGGTGCATTTAAAAAAGCACATATAAGGCCCTTCAATTTGTCCATTCTGTGTTACTGTAGAAACATGGCAGTGCAACATGGCAGCACCCCCCTGCTCCTATGTAGTAACGCTCATTCTAAGGATATAAAATACCTCGTTTTACCTTAGGATTAGAAAGTAAATTGGTAATAAAATAACCAACTTTTATTTTCAAGCAATTATAACAGACTTATGAATATGCAATCTGTTTTGAAAATCGCTGATTGCCTTTACACACTGCGCCTTTAAAAGTGTGCAATTAGGAGAAGCAAGAAAGGATGGAGGGAGGGAGGGAGGTACACTAAACAGTGTAAACACACAAGCAGACACAAAGTCTGTTTTTTTCACTTCTAAATATTGATTTAGACCTTAAATATTATTTTCCCGTACAAAACAGCTCCTTAAACAATGTATTTGATGAAAACAAGTACAACAGAAGTCACCGTTTCCCCTAAACCATGTGTCTATATGGGATTAAATGAATTCACAGGTGTGCTTTAAACCCGCTCCAGCCAATCAGAGAAGAGAGCCGAGGCTGCCTGTCTCGTGAGGCTATAAAGCTTCAACAGCCACATATAGTCTGCATGACTGTGTGCAGGGATGAAGTTTAACCACGCGGTCTTTGTCTGCCTGTTTGCAATGTCTCAAATGAATTTGATGTTATCCTCTCCACACTACATGCTAATGTTCCGTCTTCGACTATATGCTACTTATTATGGCCCATGTTACTAATAGGCTATAGGCTATGAAAGCTGCGAGGCTAGGCCAAGAGCAGCGACAAAGGGCCTTATCTAATGTTTCTTTATCAACAGTTTGCTTTAGGGGCTGGACAAATAGAGAGACAGCTGATAAACTGACTTGTTAGGCCGTTTACCATGGAGCCCAATTACTTAAGCAGAGCCGCCGGATCGATGCGTTCGATCGGTTTCGGACGCCGGTTATTATTTGGGGGTCTTTACCTCACAGTCGTAGAGGTCCGTTAGCTGGTCTATTATCCACTCCTCCAGGTTCAGTCTCTTCCTCAGCTCCTTGCGGTCGTATTTGACGGTGACACGTCCCTGCTTTCGAACGGGGATCTCCGGTTCCTCCGTGGTGCTGCCGGCCGGTGTCTGGAAATATACCCGGGGCTGAGGGCTCGTCTCCGGGCTTGTTACAGCAGCCATGGTTCGCTCTGTAATGAAAAGAAATTCCCCCTCCCGGAGGTATGGAATAAGTGTGGAAGGAGGCAGAGCAGTCTATTGACTTGCAGCGTTTCGCTCTGTTCCGCACAGAAATAAAGAAAAGAAATCCCGAGTGATGAATGTGCGAGTTGAAAGCCCCCGAAGTCACAACGGTGGACGGACCTGATGCTTTTGTTGTCTCCCCAAAAAAATCGTTCAAATGGACATTGGCAGTGGTCGACAGCTTCCACAAAACGAACGGCACGGTGAAACGTACAGTGTAACCGGCTTACTGGGCTATTTACAGCATGCAACCTCTGCTTATATAAAAGAAAAGGAGAGAGCAGCAGGGGCAGAACCGGCCTCAACTCTTCATTCAGTACAAAGAGAAATCACACGTCTCTTTTCTCTCTCAGTCCCCACGAGAGGTGCGTGCGCGCTCTCCGGATGGACTCGAGCGCATCTGACGTAGCGCGACTGAGGAAAAGAAAAAAAAAAGAAAAACACCCACAATTTTTTTTTCAACTTTGGAGACCAGTTCAACCCCCTTTTCTCGACTTCTTCTCATATTCCCCACCCCCTCTTCCCCTTAACTTCCACGTGCCGCCCCCTTGCAAGAGCCCACTGTTCTCATAATAAACAGTACACTTTCATGGCACCAGGGAGAATAAATATGCTTCACCAAATTATACATCAAAAAGCTGACATTTGATTGTGTTCTTGTGCTTTTACCCCACTTCAAACTGGCTTAAAGTGTGAGTCAGTGATTCTGGAGAACGCTTGTTGTCAAAATTAATTTTTGTCAAATTCAGCAAATCTCTCTTTACGATCCACTACCTGTATACCGTAAACCTACTGTGTGTGGGCTGAAAATAATCCTTTGTTAAGACACAGCCTAGGTTCTGTTATCTGTTGGCCCCCTTTGTTTACGTACCTGTTGTTTACATGCATACCAGTTTACAGAGGCTATGCTGTGTTGCTATTAACACCTGATTTGTTTTCAGTGCACACAAACAGTATAGACAGGTAAGAGTGTGAGGAGATACTCACAGATTTTGACAAAAGAAGAGTTAACAAGCGTTCTTCACAATTGCTGACTCCACCTTTAATCCACAGTGCCCAACTTCTCCACTAGCCCAAAACTTTTTTAAATGGCCTTTTATTCTCCATTGTGTTCCCTATAAGCCTGCCAGAGGTGAACCATTATACACCAAAGTGCTTTGTCATCCCACAGTATTTACACAAAAGTGACAATTTGCCCAAGGCTTTAACTGCTTGAAAAGCTAAAGTATTTAAATGCTCATTTGACTAGAGGAGATAATGTCTCCTCTGGAAGGTGTGAAATGCATACGGGCAACAATTCACACCAAGATTTCACAGTTTTAGAATGAATACAAGCCTATATTTCACAGCATATGCTATAAAGATGACTTCTGTGTTTGCATAAGTCAGTTCTTAACTGCTTGATCGCTAAGGCACGTTGTACCGTTATAGTAAAGCGCTTAGATCAGTTGGATTTTCTAGTTTTGGTTTCGGAATTGGAATTTTTAAAACTTTTATGCTTCATCTCATGGCAGAGATGAGAGCACTGGAGGGGTTCCATTAGCAGGAAACCAGTCACATATTTTCACAGTCTGCTCATTGTGTTGTATCAGCAGGGTCTCACACACCCATGGCTAGGCTGCTTCATATCAACAGTTTCAATAATAATAGGAGTGTGAACTGAAGTGAAGGGGGTGGTAGAGGGAGGGAGAACAAACACAAAATGTCAGTCTCTTTCCCTTTTTTTGCAGTTGGTATGGGGGGTTCTCATCCGTCGACATACTCATATTGGTGTGTGCGTGTGTGTGTGTGTAGACAACCATGGCAACAAGACATTATAAGCTGAATTATTCAGTGAGCATGTCTGAAACTTACAGTTGAGTAAGCACAGACAGACCAACACACACATGGGGGGACTTAAACATTCACAAGTGCTGGG